>PVJD01001526.1:0-261086 GCA_004026545.1 Mormoops blainvillei
TCACAGAAACCATTCAGCTAGAAAAATTCTAATTCTGTTTTAAAAAATCAGGATTACAATAAACAATGCTCAAAATGTATGCTCTATTAGCAAGAGTTAACGTTTAATTCTAGACTATTTCCAACATTAAGAATTGTTCTTTCACTCTAACACAGCCTAGCACCACACTAACACTAATAAGCGAGTAAACCAGTCAAAACTCTTGTTAATTTATTCCTAAAGCTGTCAACAGTGCATTGGTGTTACTGAAACACTGGATTTAGAGTCGAACCGAACCGTAGCCCTGTGAACTACACGCTGCGGGAGCACCTGGGCTCATCTCTAAACTAATGGGCAGCAGTGAGTACTGCACGGAGTCGATGTGAGGTTATCGTCTGACTATAGAAGTGCAAACACTAAATCCTTAATACATAAGGTTAATTGCCGTGGCTATTTTTAATATTTGATTAGTTTTATTACAGTAAAAACAGAATTTGTTGGCTCTTTCATAATCTGCCATAAAATACACTTCTAATTTTCAATCTATTTATTTTATGAATGACGACTCTGGGCTCTTTTGGTCGGAGTTTATGTTAGAATAGGCTGCATTTACCCTTGGCTATCAATAGCTTCGGTTTGAGAAACTGAAAGGACCTCAAAGTATGGCCTTCAAAACTGCAGCATCAAAATCACCTGGGAACTTGTAGAAATGCAAATTCTCAGGCTTCCCCAAGAAAACCGCACCTCTACATTCAGAAACATTAGGGATGCGGCCCAGCAATCTGTGTTTCCCAAGTTCTCCGAGTGACCGTGGGCGTGCTGTTTGAGGACAGGTGAAAGAAACGTAGCCCTGAGCCAATGCCACTAACCTGTGGCCCTGTGGCTGCCCCCTTGGGATGGGGCCAGCTGTGGGAGCCCTGATGAAGGTTGCCCCTCACCCCTCGCCTTCCCAGGCACTTCTTAGGGCAACACAGAGTCCCCCACACCCTCCCTCTCCAAGGCCAACCAGCAGGGGAGTGTGATGTGGGGAACCAAACCTCACCCACCCACACTGGTCTAACCATCCTCATGATCAGAATCACAGGCAACACCTCAAAGTCCCCAGAGAAGCAGGTTCCACACCAGCTCATCCTTAACAACTTTTCTTAATGTATGTGCCTGAAAGTTCAGAGCGGCACGATTCATAACAGCTAACAGGTAGAAACAACCCAAATGTCCATCAACTGGTAAACAAACAAAATGTGTTTAAGGTCTACATATACAACGGAATATTATACGGCCACAAAAAGGAACAAAGCACTGATACATGCTACAGGATCAACCTCGGGAATGTTATGCTCAGTGAAAGCAGCCACATACAAGGGACCACACATTGCATGATGCCATTTACACGAAATGTCCAGAACAGGCAAACCTATAGAAACAGAGAGATTAGTGGTGGCCTAGGGTTTGAGTGGGGAGGGTAGGAAGTGACAGCTAGGGGGTTTCTTTCTGAGGGGACAAGAATGTTTTGAAATTAAATGGTGGTGATGGTTGTACAACCCTGTGAATATAGAAAAAAATGTACACTTAAATGGGCAAGTTGTATAACATATGAATTATTGTCTCCATAAAGTCGTTTTTTAAACAATACAAATTGTGCCTTCCAAGGACCCCCCCACCTCCGAGCAGATCTAGCCTCCCCGGCAGCACCGCCCAGGCCGCCTGAGCACTGAGGGCGGCAGAGGGCGGCAGAGGGCGGCAGAGAGCGGCTGCGAGGCGGGCCAGGAGGAGGGGCGGCACGCAGGCACCTCGGATGCAATGTTTCAGGGGGCCCGCTCTCAAGGCCAGGTAAATGCAGGGCCAGGGGCTGCTGGGCCCTGAAAGTGAGCGCCTCCTTAAATTTTGTATGCAGGGTGCCTGTCTGCCTCACCCTAGTCCTGCCCTGATTTTGAGATTGCTTCAAGTTCAGGTATGTTTACAGATTTTCTCTCTCTGAGAATATTTTCAAACTACCTACACCAATGGCTTCCCTAATGCCTACAGATGAAAGTTCAAAGGTGACAAACCAAGATTTTGACCTAGGACTTGCACCCTGCCATGGCACTGGCGAAGGTCCTGGAGTCAGGTTAGTCCTAGGAGGGTGCCCTGCCAGCTAGTTGCTGGGAGCAGAATTTACATCCCTTCTGACTCCAGGACCCCAGGGCCTCCAAGGCCCAAGCCCGTAGACCTCAGTGCTTCCCACCAGGCAGCAGAGGGTTAGATGATGTTTTTGGATCACCAACGACCCTTATCTTCAGCCTCTGCACCCAGTGTAAGGACTGACTATAAACACCAGAGGTTAACTAGGAAAAGCTCAACCAATGCTAAATTACAACTGTTATCAGGCACAAAAACAGCAAACTGAAGTGAAATTTTGCCATGTACTGTGGTTTCCCCAAAGTCTGCAATGATGCGTCAAGAAGCACAATAAAGGGGAAAAATCTAGTAGTTTCAAACTACAGAAATCCATGACGAATCAAATTCCTAGCTTGCAATATTTTATAGTGACCCTGGCCTTTACTCACCGCACAAAAGCAAAGTTATATGGAAAATAAATTAAGAACAATTTTAAAAAGCCATGTGTTTCTGGCAACAGGAGACCATTTTTTTCCTCCCTTATTTTGCCTACCATCTAAAACACTGTAGAAAAATAAAGAGAAACATCTTGATTTAGAAGGTAGCTCCCCATTCAATTAAGTTGCAAATGAGCAAGGAGGAGGAATACTCTAACAAAAACAAGACCAAAAAACAAAAACACAGGAGGGGAAAAAAAAAAAGAGAGAGAGAAGAAAGCACACTTTTCTGGGATTTTAAAGCAAGCACGGCCATCAAGACGCAGGGAGCAACACTGCCACCAAGTGGTGACAGTGTCCTAAGTCACCCTCTGATGTCTAAACTGGTCTCCATCAGGGCAGCAATCAGAATTATTTGGGGGAGTTTAAAAAGAAAAAAAATTTCATGCTCAGGTCAGGCCTCATTGTGAGGCAGAGGACCAGAGGGACGGGTGCAGCTGCACTTTAAAGATCTCCCCAGACAACTGTGCTGCATGGTGACAGTCAAGGACCAGAGATCAAAACAAAAGGTGTCACCACAATGCTCAATTTCTCCATAAAGTTTTACTTGTAGTTATTCTGCTTGTATCATCCATTAAGATTTCCCAACAGCATATAAACTCTTGAAAATCTGGCTATGCACAAAACAAATAAATTGTAGTCAACAACAGTGTCTACGTTTTCACAATATGAGTCATTATACAGATTCAGACTATATTCCTTAGTTTTGCTATTACTATTTACATTTAGTATCTAATTCAATAGACTCGACCTTATCAAAAAGTAGGCAGACTGACACAGCCACACTCACAACACAAAAACCCTTAAACTTTAGTTTCAATGGACTATTTGCTTATACAATGGGTTTCAAATCGGTAAGTCTTACCTACATCGGATGGGTTTTCCTCTTTTTTAAACAAGACATATAAGGTCTGAACACTTCCATTGCTGTTGAAATCCTTTAATGCATAATGTAATCTAAAATGCCTCAATGAAAGGTACTGCCTAGGGCTAATGCTGCCCCCTGGCATACAGAGGTTAATAGAGAGGTCCTCCCCACCCCATAGAGGTTACCGAAAAAATTATTTCTTAACAAAAGAGAATGATCTTTTGTATGATACACTAGGAGGAAAAACTGTGGAGTATTTCTACTACCAAATATCCAGTCAGAAGTTCATTTTCGGGATTTTTGCAGGCCCGACAATCAAGTCAGAGCCCGCCCCTAAGAAAACAAACACAGCACACTCTGAGCCCTCGTTGCCACCCAAGGGACAAAGCATACCCGGAAAATGAAACAGCAGGAGAGAGGCAGACTGATAATGTGCCTGGTTTCATCTGGCACATTATCAAATTTTTCTGTATCCCTGTCATCATGGGTTTGTTTTGTGTTTTTTTTCCCCCACTGCATTTTCCCAACCAGACTAACACTGCCTCTCCAGGCAGCACAAATCTCAAAAAATGTCACTGATGATCCAGACTTATTTGAGGTTTGTGACACCTGGGAGACTCCTTGGGTCACCGGGAGTGAGCAGAGCAGCAGAGAGGTGCACAGGAGGTGCCCTGCTCCCGGCCCAGGAGGGCTGGGCTGGATGGGCCGCTGCCACTTGCTCAAAGCCCTGGCTACGCACAGGGACCAGCATCACGGGCAAGCCTGTGAGGAGTAGAGGCCCTCTGACCCACCCAGACCCACTGCATCAGCATCTGCCTGTTCTCAAGATCCCCGGAGCACTCCAAGCACATGAGAGTCTGGAAGTGCAGTTCCAGACCCCGCTCTAGGGAAAGCCACTTCATCCACAGCTGTGCTCGTGTCTTTATCTGAGGGACGAGGGTGCGTCAACCGCCCTTACGTTCAGTGCAGGTCTGTGCTGGTTCTGCACAGCAAGGAGGTTCTGAAAACAAGAAGTGGCTGTAGTACAGCCACCATCACCACTATCCTGGGCTCAGAGGAACAACTGTCTGCCCTCTGGCCACACTCTACAAAGCAGGCTGAAATGTACCCAACCTTCAGCCGCTTTGCCCTGTAAAAGCTTTAACAGAACCCCCATAATACCACCCTCTATTGAGTTTATAGTTCCCGAAGTATGAATCTTTCACATACTCAGCATCTCACAAAACCTGCACCCTAGGAACCCACTATGCAAAGAAGAGAGAACACACAACCCTGGGGGTTTCTGGGGCAACAGCCGGCAGTGGCCACTGCGAACTTAAAAGTATCACCTAAGACTTGGCTTTAAATGCAAACAACCATGTGGCTCTTGGCATTCTGCTTTATGATCTGCCTCTGTTCATTTTATGACAAAAACGTTTGTCTGGCCAAGTCCTCAAGTACACACTGGTGATTCCCCTGTGTGTCGTATACTTCCTCCCCTTGATGTAGTGACGCTGTGTTCCTGCCCTCCTGGCAGAGAAGCAGAGACTTACCCCTCTGAGGTTCGGAATGAAAACCATCCCTCCGAGCCTTTGCTAACTTCAAGTGGAAATTCCGACAAGAGACCAGTGGGTCTCTATTGAATTAAGAAAAACAAAACAGGTTGGGATTTGGGAATGTTTGCACTGGTCCTACAAGCTGGTCCAGCAGGACCATCTATAAGTATAGTTCATATATAAGGAAATCTTTAAACTGCCTACCTATATGAGATACATCCCTAAAATGTAAAATTCAGATTCTGCAATTTAATTATCTCACAGGGATTGTGTACGCTGAAAGCGACAAACCTCTGAGTAAATGACAGCCTGATTTTAAGACAGTAGTTGCCCGGTCTAGCCTCTCTACCTCTGTCCACAATGTCCGGCTTTGTATCTTCCTTCTTCCCCTACATTTACCTGGAGCCGTGCTCCTTACTCACCAACATCCCTCGGTCCCGGTTTTAGTCCATCTATTTCTTCTTCTCTGTACCCTTACCGCTATGTCAACCATGGTTTTTAAATTACTGGTGGTTTCTTTTGTTAGTATTTCCCAAGTGGGATGAAATGGATGTGACAATACAAATATCCCTGCCTCACTTTTTAGCGTGAGTAAAGGTTAAAGGCTTCCTGTCTGTTTAACTGAAGTTTGCACTGCCAGAATATAAATGTAGAACAGTCCTAAATAGTCACTCTGAAGATCCCAAACACTTTAAAAGCACTGTTAAGTGTTCCTTACAGGCACACTTTTATGTCCTTAATGTTCAAGTCAGAGCTCGAGCTGACCAAGGTGACCGGCAACAGACACCTGGGCTGCCCACAGGTCCGGCCACTACGGAAACAGGCCTAGTGTGGGCTGAAGTGGTCCCAGACCACCGTGAAGACGCTGCCATTTCCACACCTTAAACATGAGGAGCAGAATGTGACACCGAATAAAGATGCCCTGATTTGGGAGAAGAAAATTCACAGATATTAGGAAATCGACCTCCCTCTCTGGCATGCTCCAATCCCAGTGCTAACAGGGAGGGAGGGCAGACAACTGCCTGAAGGCAAGTCCATACACTAAAATGCTCAGAAACGTGTTGCCAGGCCAACATGGAGCCTGTGGAGAGAGTGAGAATATACGACTGACACAGGTGCGCACAGGGAAGTTCCTATGGGAAGGAGCGCCACAGCAGGACACACAGAGGCAGGGCCGCCCCCGGGGGTCGCGCTGTCATCTCTGCCTGCAGCCCTGGCCTGAGCATGAGCTTTGGGGCACGGACCCAGGAGCTCCACTCCTGCCCCTGTCACTCACTAGCTCTGCGGTTTGGGGAAAGTGATTTAAGCCACTCCATGACTCAGGTACCTCGCCTGTAAAATGGGTGTAATAAAAATGCCGACCATCAGAAAGTTGACTGGGAATGAAAGGAAATTATTCATGTAAAGCGACTGCCATAAATAAGGTCCTAAGGAGTGATGATTATTATACCGATTTAGTCTTAAGTGCTTTTATTCTCTCTACTCTCACTCATATACAGAGTACCTACAATATAATAAAAATTTAGACAGCATTTCTTCAATAAGAGAGCAGAAAGGACAAGTGTATAGAGAAACAGGAGAAAGAGGAAAGAATTAAGAAATCACCAACAAACAAATATGAAGTTTCTAAGAGTCAGCAATTTACTGGAAAAGTCATGAAGGAACCTGATGATAAAGATAAGGAGAAAGTAAGCGCTCCAGTATGTTACAAGGAGCTGAGTGCTGAGGGGCAATCTCAGCATAAGGAGGTCAGGAATGTCTGGTGATGCGAGGGGAGGTACGATTTGACAGAGTGGCCAGATGGGCTTTTTGAAGAGGTGATATTAAGCAATGATCTGAAGCAAGTGAGGTAGGCAGTCGTGGGAATACAGGCAGAAGAGCCTCACAGGCACAAGAACAGCTTGTGCAAAGGTCTCGGGCAGAGCGTGAGTGGTGGGGGTGAGGGGCTCTAGCAGAAGTCTTTGTCAGAGAGCAAAGGCGGATGATATATAATGGCAGTTGCCTCACACCTCCTGGGCTGTCTCAGGACAACTTCCTGGCAGTAGCTGAGAAGTCTGGGGCCCGAGGCATCAGTGGTGATTATGGACTAGGAACGGCAGCAACTGTATCTGTGCACAGCCTGGTCATGCTCAGCCCTTTTGTCAATTCCGTAAAGACACAAAGAGCGTGGCTCGTCACCTTTACACAGCTCTCCACAACATACTGATCACAAGAATCAAGCTTCAAAATCATCCCAAACGGACTGGCTGAGACTAATGCTGTAACATTTCACAAGTACAAACTGGAAAAAAAGCTGTTTAAAAACCTTTTCTCAAGTGCAGCTAGAAATCAGTCTAACTTTTAAATAAGAGTTCATGACCAAAGGGGGAGCATACCTGAGAGTCAAGAATGGGAGATAATTACTTAGAGCAGAGACAGATGATGAAGGTAGCCCTGCATGAAGAGGACAGCGGCTGCTTGGTGTGAGAGGAGGCTCCCTGCAAGGGCTGGAGACCGCGGGAGCGCCATGCTGGGCGCAGGTTCCATAGGGCCAGTGTGCTCAGATGATGGGGCTCAACAGGAAAACTGTGTGAGGGCTAAGGGACGATGGCAGTTAGCCTAGAGAGGAGCATTAATGCAAGCAGCTGCTTCTATGACCCTCTGCCATCAGAACAGGAAGCGGAGGCAAGTGTCTTCTGTGTAGCTTCAGAGACCAGCCTGGAGCCATGGGCTGGGGATTCAAGGAGCAGGATTTGGCTAAATCTAAGAAAGTTTGTTGGAAGGCTTAGAATTGTTCTAAAATGGGACAGGCTGTTTTACATAGGTATCCATCGCCTTAATACATTCCCAGCCACTGTACCAAGCGTTTTCAATGCATTGTCATTACACGTTATACATTTAATTACATTAAATATACGATCACACTTCAGTCTCGCGACAACTCCCTGTGTGGTAGAGCTACAGCAATACTGGGGCACTGTTTGTGACCATCGAAACTACTCTTTGGTTGTTTTCACTGTTCTGTTGTTTCAGCCACAAATCACAGTTCAGTTCCTCCTCCTGGAGGAGTTCCCTCAGGTCTCCTCACCCCTCCCTCTAACCCCCCTCAACAGGGCGTTGCCAACAATCTGGGAGGAAGAGCCCTCTGCGGCAGGTGGGCCTCTTCACTGTGGCAGGGGAAGAGTGAGACACGGCCATCCTGCCCACTTGGGCGGTGAGAGAAATCAAAACCCTAGCCCCTCAGCACAGCAGCTCCACTGAGGGGGGCCCCACCAGGCAGGAAGGTGTGGGCAGTGTGGAGGTTCCATGGAACCCCCACGTGGAGAGATGGACGTATGTGCAGCATAGGACTGGGAGCTTTATGGTGGGAGGTGAATTTATGCTGAAAACATTCTCTCCACAGACTTTTTCTTTTTTGAGAGCTTATTTATTTTATTTTTAGACAGAGGGGAAGGGAGGGAGAAAGAGAGGGAGAGAAACATCAATGTATGGTTGCCTCTCATGTGTCCCCTACTGGGGACCTGGCCCACACCCCAGGCATGTGCCCTGACTGGGGAATCGAATGGGTGACCCTTTGGTTCGCAGGCCAACGCTCCATTCACTGAGCTACACCGGCCAGGGCTATCTTTCTAATCTTATCAACTCTGAAAGCTTTTTTTAAAAAAAAAAGTCAGTAAAAATGTCATGTCCTCTTATCTCAATCAGTATGGCAGGAAGCATAATCACTTCTGGGTCACAGGTAAGACATGTAGACAGCTTGTTCCAGTGACGGGCTCCTGAGGTGAAAAGCTGGGATTGGAACACAGTCACTCTGCTCTGGATTTCAGAAGAGGACCCACAATGAGCTGTGTCACCTTCGTGACTACCTCCCACCCTCCCATGCTGAAAAGGACAGCTCCATGCTTTGCACCAGTACATGAGTGACCTAGGGGCCTGGACAGGTGAGGTGGGAGCTGGGTCCCCTTTTGAGAACTCTTTTGGGTATCATTTCCATCAGAGGATAGACAGTACCAAGCACTCCGTTCTCAGCTCCCAAGAGACCAGGGTTCTGCAGTTATCTGCTCAGTGCTCTGACCTCATTGCTCTGATCTCTGGGATAACCCATTATCCTATCTCATTCACTCCAAGCTTTTACCCAACTATGTCGGCCAGCCCAGAATTCACCAAAGAGCCCTATCAATTACAAATACCACAAATAAGAATGCAATTTGGAGTTAAATATCCATCTCTTACAATATTCCCAAGCTACACTAATTTTAAAAAAAGCTTCCAAAAAGGGAATGCAAGACACAAATTGTGGCTCCCTTCCTCCTTCCCTTTTCTAGCATTTCTACCGACTGCAGTGACATGAGGGCACAGGCTCTCAGGCAGCCCACAGTGCATTTGACTCGCCCATTTTGTCTCAGGTTCTCCAGAGAAGCAAACATTTGCCAGGACCAACTTTCTGGCTCAGGCCCTCAGATACCCACTGGGAGACGCCAGTGCCACACCAGAAACTCACCACCCTTCCAAACACTCAGAGAAAGACAGGCACTGGGGTGGGGCCTACAGAAGCCACCGGCCATTTCCTCAGAGGCTGGAGCGGCCTGCCAGGAGACATCCCTGTGCCACACAGTTTACAAGCCCGGGATTTTCTACAGTCGCCACCCTAGCAGGCTTGGCTGAGAAGTCTAAAAAGGAGGGAACTGGGTCACGCATTCTAGGCCACTGTTTTCTCCAACATAAAAAAGGAATCTTTAAAACTAAACTTTCTAAATTGATACAAATTGAGATAACGCAATTTTCTGAAAAAAAAAAATTTCATCTCACTGACTTTCTAAGTCCAGCCTTTCTGGTGTTCCTTTCTGTGGGCCCCGCTGGGGAATAGCACGGGCAGCCTAACGCCAGTGCTCCAGTCTCAATAAAGGGTCCAAAATAACATTATCATTGTACACTTGACGTGTCTTCAGGTTTCCAGAGTACTTCCACCTGAGTAACTGAACGTAATTCCATGAGACAGGAAGAGCCAACATTACTATAACTGCTTTACGACTAAAAGAACTATGTGTAAGTAAAGTTACATGATTTATGTCACAAAACTAGCTGAACCCAAACCAGAGTCTTGTTTATTTTGGCAGAGGATTCATTTTTTAAAATTAAATATTAATGAGAACTCTGGGGGAGGGAGGGAAAGAAAGAGGAAGAGAGAACAAGAGGGGTAGAGGGTTAGAAGTGGGAGGGGGAGGGGGAGAGAGGGTAGTTAGGGGAGGGGTTCTCCCCCAAGGCAGGTGCATGGAGCCTACCCTGAAAACTCTCGGAGCAGCCTGTGCTGCTTCTAAGAGACACGCAGAAGTGTGTCAAGGGACAAGAGAGAATCCTCGCTACAAACAATCTGAGGAACTCAAGTAATCGTCGAAGGCCTACTTTTTTGCTTCACTTTTTTAAGGAAAAAATGGTTTTTGATTAAAGAACATTAAAAAAAGTAAACACTGTTGAAAGTTTATGATATCATTGTGTAGAAAAAAACACATTAACTTTAGTCAAAGGAATTGCATTTGAATTCATGTTTTACAATACAATTCAACATAAGACAGATTTTAGCATATTCTCCATTTTTTGAGGGCACAAGAAGAATAAGAGGACACAAGACTGTCCTCCCATGACACCTGACTCAGTGACAAGCATGCCCAGAGTGCTGGGATTGGGGTGTGTGTAAACCTATGCTCAGGTCTCGGAGAGGGAACACAGACAAGCTTGGGAGCACGGAGAGGTGGGAGGGAGGGGAGTGGGGGTGTCGGCTGAGCCTCTCAGCATTCCTGCAGGCAGCAAGGAGCGCGATCACAGAAGCTCGGCAGAGGCGCCATTTTTAACACAAGGTGTTGCAAGCTGCTGAGTCCTGTTACAGGTTTCCATGGAATTTGGAGGTCCTCTGAAAATAGTGATAGGCATTGTCATTTAAGCTTCTTAGCCAGGGAGATTTAAAATCAGAGGATTATGACTTGAAATCCCATTTCATCTCTTCTTCCACCGTACCTTTGTTATAGGTAAAACTCACACCAGACTCTAGTAGTTTAATTTTGGGGGTGGGCCCTACCTTCATATCTGCTGGGAGAATCACTCGCCTTCTGTGGAGTGGCCACTCGGAGGAAGATCTGCTGCCTCCACGAATGTCTCCGGGCTTTTACAGGGGTCCCACTGGTGTCACCGAGATGGCTGGCTTTGGATTCAAAGTCTCTAAAATTACAAGAAAATGGATTTGTAACTGGTGAGGAGATATAAACAGGTGTTTTAGTTTGACTTTTTGTTTTTCAAACACAGCACTATAAATTACCTTTGTAAAAGAAAATATAATTAGATAATTGCCAAAGTTAAATCAAACACAAAGTGGATCAACATTCCTAAAGCACTGCTTTCTTACAGGATGATTTCATAAAAAGTAAGATTACATGCCCCTAATTTATTTCTACTGTAAAAGATATTAAGAGATATGCTAGACGAATTCTTAGCTTCCAATTGGGCCTTCCTTGGTGCCACTTCATTATACAGAGAAACTGCTTAAAGGGGGTGCGGTCGCCAGGGCCCACCTTCCCTTAATATTCGTGGGAATATTATCTCAGCACAGGTCTGAGTCTCGTCTCCACACATCACCACAGAAAATAAAAAGGTTAAATTACACGGAACCATCAAGGCAATAACTACATGGTCGCTTGCCAGAAACTATTGTTTCAACATTTGTATTTTTAAAACTACAAAATATATTTATCAATGTACATAAATAACATCTAATCATGGTAATGTTCTCTCTGTTGGCAGGACAACTTGGGAAGCCCTTATAATTTATAGCTGAGTGTGTGTATATATGTATATATATGCAGAGGTGGGCAAAAGTCAGCTTATAGTCATGGAAACATGGAAAATAATGCAGTAACTAATAAATAATACAAGAATAAACTCCATTTTGTGTACTCATAACTGTAAACCTACTTTTGCCTACCACACACACACACAACTGAGCCATCACCAGGACTTAGGGATCAGACATCCCGCCCTATGGTCACTAACCCCAAACACAGCTATCCCTCCAAGAACTGGTTAAAACTTTCTTTAATCTTCTGAAAATAACAACATACTAATAAACTAATCCTCATCAAAACTAGAACAGGTTGACTATACATTTTTAAAAATGACATTCAGTAAGAAAAATGTGTAAGAAAGAAGATACAACAGATTAAGCTAAAGTGATTTTTTAAATGGCAAAAGAACAGCTGAAAATCCTTGTATATTTAACAATTCAACACTTCTACCCAGGCTGCAGATATCTAAATTAAACCCTACCTTTTTGTGTTCATAAAGTCAGAGGTGTTATTTTCATCTACAGGAGCCAGAAATTTTAAAAAATTTGGCACAGAGGAAGAAGAATGAAGTTTTTTCCGCAGGGCATTACGGTAGGAGATGCTGAGAGTTTGGTTGAAAAAAGAATTTAGGATAAAGAAATACAAACATACCAAGCATAAAACAGCTTCAAAAATAAAAGAAACATCTTAGTTTTAATGATAAGAAAATTAAACCAGGTAAGAAATTAAGAAGTTTACAAATGAGATTTAACTTTCATTTTTTCAGTTAATAAAATTCCATTTTAAATGAATGGAATAAATGAATTAATTTAAAAACATCAGTCCATTCAGCTATGCAGAATGAATAAATTCTAGAGATCTGCCATACAATATTGTGCCTATGGTTAACAATATTGTGTTGTACATTTTAAATATTCGTTAAGAGGGCAGATCTCTTGATAAGCACACTTACCACAATAAAAGAAAGTCAAAACAAAAACAAAAAAATCAGTCCATCTTCCAAAATGACTCTTCTTTCAAACTGGAATAATAATTTTCCTCAATTAATGAGGAAGTTTCTGACGTGGCACAAACTGTAGTGTATACAGTCAAACACGGTGTTATTAATGTGTGTGTGTGTGTGTGTGTGTGTGCGCGCGCGTGCCAGGGCAGGGGAATGTGAAAATAAGTATACAAAAACAGCAGGCCATCAAGACCTTTTGAGAAAATTATTTTTGAAATAATTGACTACTTTTGTGAAAATTAATCAATAGTAAAATTAAGTCAGTTCGAATGATAGACTGAAAATAATAAAACCAAGCGTGCACACACACACACACGTGCACGTGCAGTGGCCCAGGTCCCCCCATTCAGCACATCTTCTCTGTGTGAACCTCCCAGGAAGACAAACGACAGTGAACTTGCCATGCGAGTGTGCTCACCTCTTTGGCACAGCATTCCCACTTTGTTCTCCACTCGAATTATGTTTTAGGTACTTAAAAAAATTGGGTGAGGAGGCGGAGGGGTTAAGACGAGGTGGAGGAGCAGGAACTGAAGGACCTGAGCAACTTTTAGACTCGCCAACGGGTGGATGATTCCCACTAAATAGCAATTAGAGAGAAAGCACCAGGGTTTAGAGGCCGAGGGTGGGAACACGGAGTGAACACAGAGGACACGAAAGAGCAGGCAAGATGCTGGCGCATCCCGACTCTCACTGGCAAAGGTAGTTTTTAGTTAGGAAAAAAAAAAAGTATTGTGAAGGGTCATTCTTGGTCATTTCCCACATATCTCCTCACCCGAATGCACTGTTTCTTCTATTGCCTTCTAGGAACTGATGGAAAAAAATTTTTAAATTAAAACGAAAGCAGAGGAAAACGAAACAAAATCCAGAGTTTATAAAATACATCTGTCTTAAAAATGAACAATAACCTGCCTTGAATGTCAATGTCTCTCTCACTTCCTGTACGTAAGTGAGAAGAGTTTACAATAGGTGAAAAAAGCAAAACAGGCATGTGAGGGGGGTGGGGCATTTTCCCATCTACCCCTCTCCACACCTGTGTCCGGCACGATTCACTGGGAGGCTGTACTCTCAGGGCAGAAGAGAAATGCACTGTTTGGGACACCGATTCCCACCACCTCTGCCTTGTGTGAAACATCGCACTTAGCAAAAGTGTGAGGACTCTCTGGACAGGAATGTTTCCATTATCACTGAAAATGCCAGAAATCGAGGGGTGGGAACACAGTGGAGAGGCAGAATAAAAGTACCTAGTGTGTACACAGGGCTTTAAGAAACATGACAAGAACCTCATAAGGGCTCCAACCATGCTTGTCTCTAAAATGTCATGTTATTAAATGTTAGATTCTGAAGGATGCCCTGCTTGAGGATCGCGGTTATCCGGCCAAATTCTGAAGAACCACCACAGTTTTCCACAGTCGACCGAAAACAAAGCTGAGAGGCTCTGCTGTGTTGTTTGAGGCTGGTTAACGCTGTTACGTCTTCACTGAGGCACATCTCACACACCCCGTCCTGGTGGACTGTCCATCATCCATGTATGACCTGCACTGACACACAGGTTCTGTGGCTTCCGTTGTCACCAGTCAGAGGAAGGACTGCAGGCTGGTATGGCCTGACTTCATGTTTATGAGGTAAGAGACTGAAAAGGGGTTTTTTAAGCTATTTTTAAAGATAACTCTGTGCATTTATGGTCTCCGACACTTAGGGTCAAATGCATTGCCAAGGGACCCCAGAAGGAACAGAGAGAACTTCTGGTTCTGTATTGCTTACCCATCTCTGTAACCAGGAAATTCCAATTAGAGCCCAATAATTAAAATCACTAAATCCGGTTAGACGAATCTGGAACTCTCTCACCAATGGAGATTTTAGAAAACATCTATTCCAGTTTTGTCATAGATAGATTTCAGCACGTTTGCCCAGGTCACAGCCAGTTCAGGGCGCAGCTAGGACCAGGACCCAAGGCCACCACAGCCAGCACAGGTGTCCACGTCACCTCTCATGCTCTGCTCGGGGAGGACCGCTTCATCTCAGTCCCATGGGAGACACACTCCAGGTTTCCGAGCGAGCACACTCACCTGCTGGCCCACTCCCTACTCTTCCTCAAAGCCAGGAGCCAAATTCCAAAGTCAGTCCTGCCTCTCACACTGCTTGAGGAGTGATGTTTATGCATTTCTGCTCAGTGTTACCTGCTGCTTCACAACACTTGGACCAGTTACTTGAATAAGCAACAAGTACCTCTCATATCTGTTTCCCAAGAGGGTAGGGTGCGAGGAGCGAGTCACCTTTTCAAGTTTTAGCTTTTTAAGCCAAGAGTAAACCTGACTCAGATTTCTCTTTGACCAGTAAACATACCTGGGATGCACATACCTGGTTAGTAACAGGTATGCCCCAGCTATTCTACACAAGAAATTTACATTTTAAACAAATCTTACTTTCGTTCATGAGGCGTCTCTGTGCTCACTGAGTGATACCTCGTAAGCTTCCTCTGTGGGACCCCTGGAGACCCCTGGGCGGGCTCCGGAGGCTCCTGGCCATCCACAGGGAAATGGCTCAGGGTGTTCGCACGCCTTCGGAAGCCCTGCTGGGGTGAGAGCAGGGCGGGCTCTTCCGTGGGATGGCTCTCCACGTCACTGGACAGGTCGTCTGAGGAGCCGAGGAGCCTGGAGCGGCTCTCGGGCACCGGCAGGGCCTCCTTCTCACACACAGGCGGCTCCTGGCAGCAAACACACAGCAGGTCAGACACAACCCAGGGAGTCTGTGGGATTTACAAATCTCGAATCCCCCTGGCAGGAAAACATTTCAGCATATAAGCACATCTGATTATAATGCCATCTAGAGGCTACCAAAATACTTAAGGAAATAAAGGCCCATTAAACACTGCTTGCTGGAGACAAAATGCTAGCGTGCGTGACAAAGGGGTAACTGCCCAAATGCAAGCGTGAAGGACAGAAACCATAACATATAACTGTTCTAGGCAAAACCGAAACCGTTTCTTCTCTCTAGAAAACACAACTGTGCTATTACTTATAAGCAGTGTACTGAGGGTTGTATAACTTCTCTGCACTGTTTAAACAAATCAAGTTTTTCTCTCTGCCAAGTGTTCATACATGTTACACCCACATTTTAAGGCTCTCTCTGAATTTGATCTAATGCTAAGATTTAATGTGATAATCTTGAGGGTTCAACATTATATCCTAGATTATTCTTAGAACATGGAAAATTTCTCCCTAGGCACTTATTGTCACAATTCAAGGCCCATCATTTAACTTCTTTCTGTACTCAATTTCCTCATTTGTATAGTGAAAATTAATCTCACTGGGTTTCAGAATTAAGCAGGATAATATAACTGAAAGTAATTTGTTCACTGAAAAAATGTTATGCAAATGGAAGTTATTGTTTTGCTAGGTATTCAATGAACTTATTGAGTGGATACTCAAACATTTGTTGAGAATCATGATAATATATTAACACTGTAGGCTTTCAAGATACATACTCTTTCAAAGGCACAAACTGCTACCACTCAGACCAGTGCTTATACTACATACCCAGGTGCTGGTTGGTGGCCAATATATTTTTCTCAAATCAAAAAATATGAAATAAGAGGAAGTATACCAGCTTGTCTCTACTGAAATTGCTAGAAGGGATAAAAAAAAAGCAACATAAAAAGAGTGTAAAGGAATGAATGCATCTAATGGAAGACCGGAGAATCTAAATTCTCTCTGTTCATTTGCTATATAATTGAGTGTCTTTTAAATGATAGGTACTAAGGATTTTAATTTAAAAAAATTAAATTTATGTTTATTGAGGGGAGAGATTATATACTCTTAATTTTGTAGGAATTAGATAGGAAAAGCTTAATTCTCAACATACTATGAAATATTTTAAACATTGCTAAAGTTTTTTATTCTTCAGAAGTCTACAGTTCCAAAGATCCTTTTCACGTAAGGATTTAAAAATTTGCCTAAGACAATACATCACAGTGAACAATCTCCATCACACAAACCTGTTCACCTCCATTCTCATTAACACCCTTCAAATCAGGTGAAAGAGTAATTAATCCTTAGTTTAATTTTACATCTGAAAGGACCACTTGGTGTTCAGCCTCTTTGAAACTTAGGTGGACAATTTATTGGAAGAGAGCCAATTGCATTAAATGCATACCTTTACAATAGTTTCTCAGCCTCGGGATGAAAAAAAGATGCAAGGAATTGCACATAAAGACACTCACACCTACAATACACACAGATGGCTTCTGAAAAGGTGTATTTCTCTTAGAATTACCCTAGAAGTTCAAGTTATGTGTATATTCCTCGATGTGTGTTTTGCAGAAGAATAAAAAACAAGCAAGACTTACTGGAAAAGTCATTTGAGTGACCTGAATTCCTTCACAGTATCTTTATTCGTACTGATCTATCTGAAACATCTCTTCCCTGTCCCCTTCCACAGGTACGATTCCTACAGTTTCTTCAAGATTTAACTGAAAAGTATCATGGTCCCTCTCCCCAAGCTTTCTCTAGTTCCTGAGCAAAAATAACTTCCTTTCCCCTCCCTCTTGTAACTGCTAAGTTACCCATTTTCTTACTCAAACTCTCAGGGCTCCTGCCAGATTCCACTTGACACTGGTGTTACTTGTCGATCTGTCCCCTCTCTCCTACCGGACAAGTTCCTATAGGACAGGGGCTCTGTCTGTTCATCTCTATACATCAGCTAAACTATAATGTTTCCAAATTGGAAATTAATCACAACATAGAATCAGTGAGTAGTGAATGGAGGGCAGATGATGCAACATTCCACTAGATTTCAACTCAGAAAACCATATTCAGGAGACTGGTGTCTAGGGTCTCGCTCCCCAAACCGGGTTCACAGGCCACTGCATCAACGTTGCCTTGGAGCGTGTCAGAAATTCAGCATTTCTGGCATCCTCCCAGGCCTACGGAATCAGAATCTGTATTTTAGCCTGAACCTCATTACAGGCCTACCTCCGAATCTGAGAAGCACCCACCTCAGGTAGTGCTGTAACCCATTAGCAGGCAGTGATATCAACTTAGTGCTCTGCCATGAACATTTTTTTAAATAGAATAGAAAATACCAGTACGTATCACTCGTTGTTCACAGTAAACACTGTTTTGTGAAATTTTAATTTTGTGAGTGTATATGTACGTGTTTGTGGCAATTTTGCAATGTTAAATGCGTTGGTTATGATCTAAAAGCTTTAAAGCCACAGGCCCAGTAGGGATCTCAGAAGAACTTGCAGTTGCTGCAGTAAGGGGCTGGCTGCCACAGAAATTCCCTGTCCCTTAAACCTGAAGCCCTCTGGGGGCGGAAGGAAAGCTGACTCCTTGGCACAAAACCCGAGATCCACATTTTGGTAGTTCAAAGTTGAACTAACCAAGTTGAAATATGCGCATGGCTCAATGTCTAGAAAGCAAGAAATTAAAACAAGGACACAGGTTTGTTACCAAAGAGAAGCACTGGCCTGGTCATTATCGCGAAGCTGTGCTTGGTGACAGGTACCAGGGCTGAAGTGTAGTTGCTTGTTTGACTACAACGGTAATGTTTCATCATAATCGCAGAGCCGGCTGGAGGATGAGGTCAGTTTCGGGAACTGAAGTTGCATACATCTCACAATCCACAAGCCCACTTCGGACGTTTACCCAATTTCAATTATTTTTAATAGTGGAAAATCTACCGGAGACAGAAATCCCTTGGTGGCTTTATGATGTATCAGCTCTTACTGGTCTAAATTTGTGATCTCATTTCTCTGTTTATGGAATGGCCATCAGCTTTGCTATGTAAAACTTTCTACATTAGGGTATACTCGCATGACCAGCCCTCCACTGCCACCGTGGAGTCCGGAAGCAGCAAGCCTTTCAGGGGCGGAGATATGAAGCCTCTTTGTCCCTTTTGACGGGTCTCATAGATAGAAGATGAGCAAGACCTATCTGCTGGCTCCTTAAGGTTGTCACATAAAGAAAACGCACTTACTTTGTTGGTGTTGCTTAGCGTGCTAGACACGGAGCTGTCCGGATCCAGACTGGCAGCATGTTCCGGAAGGCCTCTGGCTTTATTACCCTACAGGAAGAAAAGGTAATCAAATTATGACCCCTGAGGCTTCTGCAAAGGCATCGGCTAGAAGCATCTTGGTTTATTTTAAAAATCTCAGGGAAAATGCATCTCCTGAGAAATGCTGCTGAGTACACGTGTACTGTAAGACAATCAACATGTCTGTCCTTTTGTTTTTATAATAGCACACCAACCTAAACGCTCCAAACACCTTGTGGATTAGTCAATTGGCAGGTTTAACAGGCATGAAGAAGAGACCGTTCATCTATGAAGAAAATCAAGTGGTAATGAAAGCATACTCCGAAACTCTCTCCTAAGTCTCAAGTCATTGTAACCTCCACCTGTACGACACTCAAGCAATATTCTGTCCACGTGGGAGCTCTCCAAAACAGCCACCTCCACACTGGCTTTGTAAGTGGGTTGTTTTTAATGATTGCTAAGAATTCTCAGAAACATCACTGAGCAAAATAAAATTTAACTTTAAAAAATACAGCATGCTTTTTAAATGGAGTGTGTCATGAAATCCAAAAGAACTGTAGGAAGATGTTGCAGGCTCCAGAAAGGTTATCAAACTTTGATTTCTGGAAGGCAGCTGTGCTCACCACTATACCACCAATGCCGCCCTCAAACTCTGATTTCTGAAAAATACCATCAAGGGTACTTACACTCATGGGGGGTGGAGGAGGGGCGGGAGGGAATTTCTTTAAAAACTTGCAGATTGATGCCTATGTATACTTTCTATTCCTATAGAGGTGCAGTCCTCAAATTTTTCTGTAAAGGGTCACAAAACAAAGTTCTTATGCTTTGTGGGCCCGTGGTGTCTATGGCAACTACTCAACTCTACAGCCTCCGACAGCCAGTGAATAAGTGAATGTGGCTGTGTTTCAATAAACCTTTATTTACAAAAACAGGAGGTGAGTGGTATTTGTCCTGAGGGCTGTAGTTTGCTGACACTGCTATAGAGAGTTGCAGACAAAGAACAGAAGCAGCTGACTGTAGCTGGATTTTTAAGCTGTACCTAGTGACACCAGGGAGAATGGAACCCACATCTAGGTACATCGAATCTGTGCCCTTTACAGAAACTAGCCAATGAATAACATCTTTTGGGGAGACAAAAATTCCATGGGATTGACTATATATAATACAAAAAATTTGTTTAACTCAGACCAAGTTAAAAACTGAACTTAAAGTGTAAATAGCACTGTTCTAAGACGGAAAGGACATTAAAAAGATTTCACCTTCTATACTTTATGATGAGCATTGATAGAATAAATGCAATGAATCAAATCTTACATTCTTTTAAAAAGTGACTTAACTTAAATTTGGAGGAAATTTGCTACTTACCCGAGACAAAATACTTTCCAAAGACTCCGTTAAAGACCTCTTTGCTTTGTTTTTCAGCATATCAAGCTTAAATCGTGTGGCACTGGATGGTAATTCACTTCCAATATTCTCTGCTGCAATCTGTGTTGTCTAAAAAAGTGAAATAATAGAACATTAAGTTACTTACAGCTGTCTTTCCCTTTTCCTTTGTAAAGGAATGAAAAACCTCTTGGATGCATCTTTTTGATCCCAGGCCATTATTCTACCTGTGACCTTGTTCACCTGCTCCTCAGTGACATGGCTGCAAGTTCAGCAAATAGTTGTGCCTTGAAGAGCTGCTTTGCCTGCTCCACGCAAAATAAAAAAACGTGCTGGGAAGCCAATCAGTTAGCAAAGCAGTTTAGAGCTTGTGCTCTGCAGTGGGATCAGAGATCTGCCACGCACTGACTGGCTTTGGGCAAGTGACTTACTTTCCTGGGCTGCAATTTCCTCTTCTGTAAATTGAGCCCAACCTCAAGATCTAATCATGAGGCTCTGTTGTGAGATTAAAACAGGTAAAGCCAGTAAAGCACTGAGCGCTGCTTCTGGTACAAAGGTAGTAGCTATGGTTAGCTTCTTAAAGTAAAGTAACAACTTACCTTTCGGGGCATTTCGGAGGGTAAGATAAAATAAATTTACCAGCTGAAGAATCCATTCTCTCTGCCTATGCTAATCTCTTCATTGCTTTCTCTCGAGCTCTGTCTTCTCTCCCACCTATTGTTTCCATCATCCCTTCATTCTCCTCTGCCACCAAGCTTCTCCCCCTTAACTGACCATAATACGAAACTTGCAACACAATGGAGTTTGTCTGCCAACTGCTAAATGAAGTTTAACGTTACTTAATAACAGAGATGCATTTAAAAAAAAAAAAACAACACAACCTACAAAACCCATAGATAAATTGCTCCCTACTTCTATGACTTGTTACCTGATGGTTTTACATAACACTGGCACCCCTTTGGCCAAGGTAAGACTTTGTGGACACTGAGAACAGTGAGGAGCACGGGCTCTGGAGCTCCACGCCCAGGCGAGACGCTTCGCTGCTCTCCCCACCTGCTGCCTCTATCAGCTCCTCTACACGCAGACTGGAGATGCATAGCGAACTTCCCTCACAGAGCAGCTATGAGATTTTAAATCAATTAACACACATTAAAGCACTTAAAACATAGCTAACTCTCAGTAAATGTAATTATTAGCTATTCTCTGTATTTGCTTTCTACTTTTAATAGAAAAAATTACAGACATACTTGAACCATTCTCCTTCCTCCATCTGCAGAAATAACCCCTCTTCTGAATTTGGTGTGCATCATATCAACTCACATTTTGTACTTTTATATATGTATGTATCCATAAAACATGAGTATTGGTTTACATGTAGTTGAAATTTTAAATGAATGTATTATCTTGTACATACCCGTCTGTAACTAGCATTTTATTTCAATGTTGTTTTTGAGATTTATCCATGTTGACAAAGATTCTTTGATTTACTCCAATCAGAAAATAGTATTTAACTGTATAACCATAAAAGTTTATTCATATTCCTATTGTTAAACACTGACCCCTTCTTTTGCTTTTACAAAGGAGACTGCAGTAACCTCGCTAATACATAGCTCCTTCTCACACACATGTAAGTTTTTACAAGGCAGTTAGGAATGTCCTTGCTGGGTCACTGGGTCTATCTACGCATTTTCAGCTGTACCAGATACTGTCAAATTTCTCTCCCCTGAATGGTATCAATTCATATTCCCAGCATCAGCATAAGAGAGTTCACCTCTACGTGGCTATTGTCAGATTTTTAAGTTTCTGTCAATCTCATGGGTATAGATGATCTCTTAATTTGTCTTCTTCTGATTCCTAATGCAATTAAGAATTTTTAAATTTTATTCAGTTATTTGCTGGTCAAAGACCTTGCATCTTTGTCATGATGAAGTTCTAATTCACCAATGAATGTTACACATTTTTTCAAAGCCTAAAAGAGAAACAGTTCTGATAAGAGCTACATTCAGCTTTGTCCAGTCATCTGGGGTTTTATCACTATTAAGAATTAGCACATGCGTTAAAAGAATGACTTAACTTAGAACTTCAAGAAGGGGGACTATCATTTCTCTTTGTGTTTGCATTGAGGACACTGAGCATACTTGGGACAATCTATACTTGCCTGCTGAGGAATGAATGCACGAGCAATGATCACCAGGCTGGCCCATGCAAAACTTACAACATCTGAAGTAAGAGATGCACGAGACAAATTCCAAGTGCCTGCTAAATACCACTCATCACAGGCAGGTGCCTTACTAGTTGCAGTTGGTTCTGTGTGATCATTTACCAAGAACAAGAGCTTGTCCTGACTCTTGGTGGCCTCCACAGCAAAGGGAATTAGCCACAAAAAGCCCTCACTGGACTGCCTTCGACACAACACCTATTCATTCACAAAGTTAAGAAGCTGTGGATTTGCTTTCAAGCTCATAACAAAAGTTTTCATAAAATAGAAGCGTTTACAATGGACTGTTTTGATATATGAAGAAAATATTGGCTGAAAGGCTAGTAATGGGTAGTAGAGCCTACATTAGACAGAAGAAAAACTGCACTTGTATTTTTCTTCTTTTAAACTAGTCATCAGAAGCTCCATACACTTAATTCAATGCTTTCTCTACTCTCCCCTCCCATCTAGTAAGATTTTTGATATGCCTATCATCACAAATAAAATATGACTTGAAAATAATTCACATTTAGAAAATAATGCACGTTTAGAAAATAACATAGGCCTCATTTGTTTTAAACTAAACATCTAGAAGTTTCTCTTTGAAGGAGATGCTGGGGAACACCCAAACACATCTGGGGATCAGGACCACTTCTTTACGGGCACAGACATGAGCCTCCGCAGCGACAGAGCGTTTAGAAACCCAAGAGAAAGTCCTGCCCAGGAGCCCGTTCTGTGTGGTGAGGCTTGTTCTCTCTTATATTCAATTTCCTGATGTTTTCACATGAAAAAAAATTAAATAAATATATTTCTCCACTGAACTAATCTATGTCCACATCATAAAGATACTACCCTATTCCATAAAAATGAGTTAGCACCTAGGTCAAAACTTTCCATCTACCCTAAGGGCTTTATTCCCAACTAGCAGTTACAAATCATTTCAAAATTATCACTTTCCTGTTGGAACAAGTTAGGGAAAAAATCAGAACAAGGAGAAACTATTAGTGGCAATCAAGGAGGGGGGGAAGCAATGGAAATAAAAAATAGTTGAAAGGTGAACTAGAGAATTAACTGAAAACTGAAACTGGGTGGCCCATCCAAAAGTTGGCAGGCAGAGCTCCCACACCCTCTGAGGGTACAGGCTGGGAAGAGAGAACGTCAGCACACAAAGGCCAAAGGCCAACAGCACAGACGGTGTACTGGCCTTAGCACCATTGCCAAGGGGCCCTGCAGTTGGCCAATGAGGTTAAAAACACTGTCGGACACTGTACGTGAGCTCTGAGAGTTCAGAAAAGGCAGGTGACTGCCAAAGCCAACCGGCAGGTGGAAGCCCAATGAGGAGAGCTGCCATGTGTGTATTCCAGCGACAGTGCATCTTGGTTACAGAAAAGGGAAGGGGACAAGCTCTACACAGGCCTCCTGTCAGAGCAACGGCTCCACCCCCACTGTGATGCAGAAACGTCTCACCTTCTCCAGCACAGTCAGAATATTCCCAAATTTTCCCTACATGGGTAACAAATGAAATTAAAATACGGAGACAAACGCAGGTTTCAGAGCTTTGTAAAATCCTCAAGACTGTGTTTTACACAGTGTTCTGGTAAATTTAAAAGAAGACAAAAAATAAAAAAGAAGCCATACCTGCTTTATCTCCCCAATATGGATATGAACTTTTTGCTTCTCTTCATACAGGCATCTCAGGAAAGAAATAATTAATTCATTCTCTCGCTGCTCATTTCTTGGTCTCAATTTCTTAAAAAAAAAAAGGAATACATTACATTTATTTTTTCATTGTCAACAAAACTGCTAAACCATCCCTTTGGAAATGCTAACAGCATCCCTCTATCCATTAACTAATGCTTTTACCCAATCATCTCACTAGAGGGCACCAATGATCCTCAAAGTGGAGATAATTTTTAAAACGACAGTGGAGCTAGCCAGTGGTCCAGATTTAGCTTTTGACCTCTCATGTCCTTATACCCAAAATAAATATTTCACAGCAGACAGAGGCATGGTCAAAATACTTAATAAATAAATACTCTTGAAAATCGAAGAAAAGAACAAAATCTGTGCAAACGCCCACAGGTCAAGAGCCATTGGTGGCTACATATTTATAACCTCTTACGGTTAGTGAAATGGAAAAGCAAAGGGCCCACGGTCATGGTTCTACACGTCAAATGTGTTCGTCATGAAGCACTTTCCGGAAGCCCCACAAGACATACACTTCCACACAAAATTTCACGGCACAGGCTCAATTTTTTTTTCTATTTTAAAAATTTTCTCCACGTCTTTTCTTTTTCAGGTAGTGTGGTGGCAAAGCACACGGGAGCAGAAATGAGGACATGCAGATTCTAGGTGCCACCTAGAAGTGTGACCAAAGGCGTCATTTAATCTTAACCTCCTCCTTTGCTCAATGAAGACTGCACAAAATAAACTCCTAGGTCTCCTCCATCTCCCAAATTCTTTGGATTTGAAATTACTGGTCAGAGTTTATTTTTAGAAGACCATCTAATTTAATTATTATTTTCTCTGAATAAGAAAAAAACAAAACTGAATTACTCTGGAGATACACAAAACTTCTAGTCTATAAATCTGGAAATACCTCTTTTTTATATGGACAACTATCCATCGTCCCACTCCTGGACCTTTCTCCCTACTCCAAACTCCTAGCCTGCCCTTTAACACAAAGCAGGGGTGCAGCAAGTGGATCAAGTATACAAGCATCCGAGTGAAGGTCAACAAGTTAGCAACCTCCTTCCTCAGCTAACTAAGGAACAGTGATTTAACCCTTCGTGTCGCAGGCTTTTGAAGCAAAGGCAGTGTTAACCCAGACCTGATGTTCTGTCTCTTGAAGAAAAAGATCATTTAAAAAGATAAGTTGTTCCTGTTACTCAAGGAAAAGATAGTGAATATTATGGAGATTTTTATAGAGGACTTTCTGTTCTTTCAAATTTCAGATTTAAGGATTAAATATTTTAGAGGCTAGAACAGATGCTAAGCCATGAACCTTGATGTTATAAAACTGAATGTTTTATCCCACAGGCAGATTTTTCCAGAGAAAGGTCCCATCGGATCTTCAATAAAGGAAAGGGATCAAGCACTAATCCCAACTTAACACTGCTGACCCCAGAAAGGTGATGGGTATCTGTGAGTGTAAAAGCCCAGGAAACTACAGAAACTCTCATTCATTGGTGGTGGGAATAAATGGTACAGCCACTTTTGGAGACAGTTGGCGGTTTTTTGCAAAACTAAACATACTCTTAACCATACAATCCAGCAATTGCATTGCTTAGTATTTACCCAAGTGAACTGAAAATTTATGCCCACACAAAGATTTGCACATAAATGTTTACAGTAGTTTTTCATTTAAAATAGCCAAAAGTTATAAGCGACCCAGATGTCCATCAGTACGTGAGTAGGTGAAGGGATCAACTATGGTACGTCCAGACAATGGAACATTATTCAGTACTAAAAAGAAAAGACCTAGAGAGAGGAACCTTAAATGCATATTGTGAAGTGAAAGAAGCCAATCTGAAAAGACGATATACTGTATGACTCCGCCTATATGACACTGTGGAAGAGGAAAGCCAGAAAGAGTGAAGAAGTCAGTGGCTGCCTGGGGCTTAGGGGAGTGGGGAGGGAGGAGTGATGAACAGGCAGAGCGCAGAGGATTTTTAGGGCAGTGAAACAATTCTGGATGATACCCTAATGGTGGATACATGATACCCTAATGGTGGATACAACTTATCAAACTTGTAAATGTATAACACCGAGGGTGAAGCCTAAGGTAAACTAAGGACTTTAGTTAATAATAATGTAGCATCAATGGTAACAAATGCACCACACTTAAGCAACATGTTATTAATAGGGGAAACTGGCTGGGGTGGGAGGTACAACGGTGGAAGTTTATATAGGAACACTCTATACTTTGCACCCAATTTTACTGTAAAACTAAAACCACTCTAAAGAATAAAGTCTAGCCCTGACTGGTGTAGCTGAGTGGACTGGGTGTCATCCTATGAACAGAAAGGCTGCCAGCCGGTTCAATTCCCAGTAAGGACGAATGCCTGGGTTGTGGGCTTAGACCCCCAGGAGGGGGCGTGCAAGAGGCAACCGATGTTTCTCTCCCTCTCTTAAAAAATAAATAAATACAATCATTTTTTAAAAAGAATAAAGCCAAATTTTTTTAAAAGTCCGGAAAAGAGGAGCGGAAGGAATTACAAGAAGCCCCCAACAGGCGCAGGCACCCAAAACTTGACCCACTCTCTTTTCCTGTACCTTTTAATTCAAGCTTCCAGCTACTCTCACAAGAAAATGTGTAATTTTGTTGGAGAAATTCTTCATGATCACTTATTTCGAAAATATGAAAAAAGGCTAAGAATACTGTAATAAGAAGTATTGTTAGTAATTTCCCTTTCCTCAAGATATACATTAAAAAAAAAAAACCTAATCAAATGGGCAGAAAATGAGGTTTCAGTTGAACACAGTTGCTTTGCATTAAAAAGTGACCAAGCCCTGGCTGGTGTGGCTCAGTTAGATTGACCACCGGCCTCTGAACTGAAAGGTCACTGGTTCGATTCCCGGTCAGGACAAGTGCCTAGGTTGCGGGCCAGGTCTCCAGTTGGGGGCATGTGAGAGGCAACCAATCGATGTACCTCTCACACACTGATGCTTCTCTCCCTCTGTTTCCCCTCTTTCTAATAGTAAATAAGTCTTAAAAAAACAAACAAAAAAAAACTGAAACCAAGACCCAGAGACCACTTCATGGGGCTTGTTAAATAGCAGAGGCAAGACAACAAAGCAGAGAAACGACACCATTTCCATGGTGTCATGCAAGGTCATGAAATAAATCCTCCCTTAAAACAACATGATAAGGGGCTACCATTCTATTGAGTTAAAATGATTAGCAAGCTGTCATCTTCCCCTACCTCCCATGTAACTTTACCACCCGCCTTAGAGGCAAATCATTATTTCCTGAAGGTGATTTTATTTTATAAATATTCATTAATCACAGAGACAAGTCTCAGGAGAATAATGGGAAATCAGTTGGAACATCGCTCTGTAGTCAAAAATTAACTTGCTTGCTCAAAATTAATCTACAGTGTCAGAAGTCAGGATAGTGGCTGCTTGGGGCAGTCCAAGGGACTGGAAGTGCTCTGTTTTTTAATCAGGTGCTGGGTGCACAGGTGTATTCACCTTGTAAAAAATTCATTGAACTACACACCGCTGATTTGTGTGCTTTTCTATGGTTATGTTATACTTCAATGATTTTTTTTTAAAGAATAACAAAACAATTAATTGCCTATTAACTAACAAAGTCAATTTTGTTACATGTGTCTTAAGCTTATCTCTATGCTTTTAAATTGGTTGTCAAAGTAATTAAAACCAAACTGCCACCACTGACTAATGAATACAGAATGCTAGGAAAGCCAGTGGTCTTCTGAGGAAACTACTTAAAATGGCAATGCTCACTCAGGCACTACATGCTGACTCTTTTAAAAATTATTATCAAATTCTATAAAAAAGAATTTTAAAACCATGGAAAATCCAATGATGTTGATATATATTCTTTACAAAGGGAAAAATAGCTCTTCTAACCATTAATCTTTAACTCGTACAAAGTCTTGTTATTTACGCCACTATTAACATTTACTGAATATAAATCTACTTGATTTTATCTACTCAGTATTAGTTACGTCATTCCCTGAGATGCACTCATTCAGATGAAGGAGATTAGACGTTTTCCTCACCAGCCCCGCTCTGGGTTCAAAGCAGTTTCTCACACTGAAGAGGACCAGCTGGGGCCTGGCGCCCCTGGCCGGCCGCTCCATGGCCTGGGAAGGCGGCAAGACCTGAGGAGTCATCTCCACCTCTGCCCGGCTAGATGTGCACGGAATTTACACACTTCAAACAGATCATAAACGGGAATGTGGCTTTGTAGTGTTGTCACTGTAATGGGTCCTCCTAGGAAGAGAAGGGCCAAGAGGCCCAGACACCCATCTGGCACAAAATTCTCTCAGAGCGCTCACAATGGGCTTCTTTGCAGCAGTGATAACTCCAGCTTCATCTGCACAATAATTACTCATTTCTTTTTTTCTTTTTTTAATCCTTACCCAGGGATATGTTTATTGATTTGAGGGGCGGGGGGAGGTGCGGAGAAAGGCAGAAACATGACATGAGAGAGAAACATCGGCTGGCTGCCTACCCAACCGGGGATCAAGCCCACAACCTAGGTATGTGTCCCGACCGGGAATCAAACCCACAACCTCTTGGTGTATGGGGCGATGCTCCTACTGACTGAGCCACACGCCAGAGCTCTTTTTCTTTATAATTCTGTTTGGGGCATTTTATTTTGCAATACACATTTATTTACAAAAACGTGATTGTGTGTGCTTTAATAGTCATGTGCCATTAATTTCAGTAGGAATTACATCTGTCTTATGAAAATGTGCCATCGGAGAGTTCTACTGAAACAAATTACCCTCCAGGAAAGACTGTATGAAAAAAATATTAGCTGTTCTACTTATGAGAACGCATGACACTGCAAAGCCATCTTGTTCTTAATGATCTTTCTGAAATGTATGATTTTCAAATGCATTAGCAGACACTGCTATCTAAAACGAAACCAATGACTTTGTTTACAAAATGTTTTATGAAAACCACAAATAGTAATTGTGGAAATAATTCAACAAGACAATCAATAAGCCATTAAAAGTAGAGAGTCATATCAAATTCCTATCATTCAAGGAAAAGCCACACTGACAATGATAGAGGATGAAGTCTGAGCTCCCTGCTCTGACCCAGTACATCCCCTTGGTCTTTAAACCGATCAGAAAATTACAGTCTTCTAGGACGACCCATAGGGGCCCCAGGATATTAACTGAATGTACTTGTTTAAAAGTAACACTGTGTCGCTGCTTTTCTCTAAAGTCTCTTTGCCAGAAGGTACTTGTTGTCTCAAAACCTGTACAGGTCAAAGAGCATCTCAAAACTGCATCCATTAGAACTTCTCACTGCTGCAGAAAAATACTTCGTGCATTTCCGATCCTGATTCATCACATTGTTTTTGGGAAAGCTACACAGTGCTGTCTACATCAAACAGAAAACTCCCATTAGAGGGGGATACGCCTCCTCCATGCTTGCCGGAAAGATGCTCCCCAAAGTGACTCGATAGCCTGAGACAGCACGTGGGCCAGCGTCAGATGAAATGGCCTGGGCTTCCACTGTACGCACCTTAATAATCAGAAGCAAATCACCAGCTGTTTATTCATTTATGAATTCCCAGTACAAATCACATTAAATCTGCCTAAGTGTGCTGTGTACTTAGAACTCTAAAGATCTTTTAAGGAAAAAACAGAGTGGTATGTCTCAAGCCAAGTCAGAAAACAATAAGAAAATGTAAAGCTTAATTGGCTTTAAAAATCATGAAAATTACATCCCTAGCTATTTATGAAATTAAAAATAAATCTTCCTATGCTCTCCTTCTGCTAACATCTGCCAATCCTGCTGTGGAAGGAGAAAAGGAGATTAAGAGAACTTAAACATGTGATTAAAAGAAAGATGGTCCTTTAATTTTTCACACTAACAGAGGACAGGCCATGGGACCTAATTGTGCAGACTTCCCCTCAATGAGGAGGGAGAGAGGCAAGCCCTTCCGGGTGGTTTAGTGACTCCTGTACTAGCTGGGCCTCTGCCACTCTCCTCCCCACCAAAAGAGGTATTTATTCTTTGTTCTGATGTGCTTTACTCCCTAGAAAAGTGCTAGAAAGCCACAGAAAATACCCCTGGGCTATGGCAGACATGACATTTTTGATGAGCTCATTAAAGATTCATAACGAACAGACAACAGGCATGCCAGCACGCGCAGTGTGGTTTCCCTGAGATACGGTGCGGCCGAATGAAAGCACGTTTCCAGATTTAATGCAGAAAGCCCATGAGCTTGGTTTTTGTTTTGTGTTTTGTTTAGGTTTGACACACAGTTCTAAGTAGACGTCATCTAAATTTATTTTCTAAACTAAAAATAAAAAATAAAAGAGATGAGGAACAATTAATGTTCAGTTTCATACACAAACGTCGTCTCCCTCTACTCCCACACATAGGGCCACCATCCGGACCGAGCAGGGGCTGGCAGGGGCTTCCCACGGAGCAGACGAGTGCTCAGGGACCAAAGTCCAGGTCTTCTTTCCCCAGACTGAGGCTCTTCCACTTCATAACTTCCTTTCTCTCATTCTAAAATACTATTTTTAAGGGAGTGCGTCCCTGGTTTTGTTGTTTTCACGTGAAAACCAAGGCCTGATGTGAACCTGTAATTCTGACCCGGCCCCTCCTTGAGGCTGTTAAAGCTTAAACCAGCAGGAACTCAGGGCCACTTCCTTGGGCCTGTGACAGCTCTGGTTTCCTACGTTTTATAACAAACATGTCACGGGTAAGCTGCTGCCTTTTCTTTCCATATGGAAAATAAAAACTAGCACGTACCTGCACCTCTTCAAAAATCATTGCTTGCTCCTGATTAGTTAATGTTGTCAGGTGCTTCTGGAGTTCCAGTTTGGTTTTGGAAGAATTCATTCCTATTAGGAGAAAGAAAAGAGAGATTAAAATATATGTAAAAGTTATGAGGCAGAGTGAACACTGCTATACTCACTCCCTTTACATTCTTACCCCGCCCCCCCCCATCTCAGGCATTGGAGGTTTTGTGGAAACTCCGATAGATAATGACAACGATGACAATGGCGACAACTAACATTTTTTGGGTTAAGCCCTCAATGCCTTAAACATGAGGCCTGCATTATGTTACTCAATACTCAGAACAATCTGATGAAGAGGATTTGATTATGCCTATTTTACAGTTAAGGAGGTTGAGACCCAGAGAGTTTACGGAATTTCCAAAAACCACCACCTTGGTCTCCACCTCAGGTCTGCACCGTTTCAAATTACTTTTTGGCCACTGCTCCATGTTAAAACACCTCATATGATCAGAACATTGTCCTCAAAAAATGATCAGTTCTCATGAGTATTTTACACAGGAACTCCATAACTTTTCTCGAGAAACAACTACTACTCCATTTGAAAACTGACTAACATTTTTCTCTTGCATGTTAGACTCCTTCAAATAAAACTGAATCATGTGGCTAACAACTTTTCTTCTCCCACCACGTGCTTATTAATAATCTTAAGACAATTTAATTGCTATTACAGAGGATTCTATGAAAAAGTTATAAAAATGAAGTCATAGTTTTAGTCCCCATTAATACCTGATATTTCAAAAGTTATTTCTCTACACATACCGGGGTGGGGAAAAGTAGGTTTATAGTTATAATACAAATAAATAGTCCAATGATTAATAAATAATAATACAAGAATAAATTCAGTGTTTCACATACTCACAACTGTAAACCTACTTCTGCCCATCCCTGTAGAGGGTTCAAATTCTGTTTTGCCTTTTCTTGGTGCCAGAGGTCAGTGTTACACGTGATGAGATTTAGAATGAAAGGATTTACCGGCCTGTCATGAATAAAACTGCACGCATTATAGACATAACTTGTTTCACTGCACTTTTCTTCACTGAGCTTTGAAGATACTGCGTTTTCTATAAATTGAAGGTGTGTGACAACCCCCAGCAAAAAGATGACAACTCACTGAAGACTCAGATGATGGTCAGCATTTTTAAGCACTAAAGTAGCTTTAAGGTAGGTACGTACAATGCTTTTTTAGACATAACGTTATTACACAACATAGTGTAAGCATAACTTTTATACGCATGGGAAACCAAAACTTCGCGGGACTCGTTTTTATTGTGATGTTTGCTTTATTGTGGCGGTCTGGACTGAACCTGCAGTGTATCCAAGGTGCGCCTGCACCTTCACTCCAAGGGCAGCCCTCTGCTTATCCACCTGCCACTCTCTTCTCCCAAGAGTGAGGCCCTGCAGGGGGCGCCTGGCCTTTTCCTCCAGAAGCTGGAGAACGGTGGACGCACCTAGACAACTAAGGATGGCCAGAAGGTGACACCTCTCGAATCTGGAACAGGAACTTGGAAATCATGCCTCTGTGTTACAGATGACTTTGCTGAGGTCTAGAGAGGCCAGGTGCCTTGGCCATGGTCAGGAGCTGAACAACCGCCAAGCCTGCCCCAGAGCTCCTCCCTCCCAAAAGGCGGTGGCGAGGATGCTGGCCCCTACCTAGTCTCAGCTTCCAGGAATTCTTTCCTTCCCTCCCACTTTTTGTTGCCTAGGAAACCTTAAGAGGCCACCATAAAAATAAAAGCCAACATTTCTTCCGTGATTGCTGTGCCACTCTGCCCAACACTACATGCAAGTCCTCAAAACAATCCTTAAAGCGGGCACTATTTTCATTAGCCCAATGTATAGATGAACAAACTGAGGCAAGGTAAAATCAAATATTTTGTCCAAGGTCAGCAGCTAAGAAAGAAACAGAATTTAGAATCTGGGCCATAGCAGCTTGCCTCCAAAGATCACTCTTAAACGCTCACTGCCTCCCTTCTCCACGGAGGGTTAGGTCGTCTGACACGAGGGCTTCAATACCAAAGTGAATTCATAGGTAGGTACAAGTGCAGAAAGGGCAGATGGGTGTTGGTAGAACAAATTCAGGTGCTCTTCTAGCAAGATATCAGGTCACAGAAAGCAGGGGGACAGTTGATTTTACTGTACTCACTACTTAAATGTTGAATCAAAATAGTGCTGAAAGTTCTAGTAACATAAACTCTTGGAAAGCATTACCTAAAAACCCTCCCCATGTATGGAGGACATCACTGATATTGTGTAAGCATCCTACTCTGGACATACTGTGTTGTTTACTGAGACATTCACAGGTGGAGAGGAACCCCAAGCTCTAAGGAGAGTTAGGCTAATTATATACTTCTAACAATCCTAGGTGAAATCACGCAGTACAGATTATTCTTCATATTCAGAAGGTATGAAGAGACGCTTCAACAAGTTTTATCACTGTCTTCAGGATGTCTTGATTCATTCAGTCCTTCTTGCCCCAATTCAAAACCAAGGCCGTCCCACCGGGTCCAGTCCTTCAGCGCCTCGGGGATGCTCTCTGCAGCAAGGTGGCAGCACTCCCCACGTGATGCCACTTTACGGAGGGAAAAGGGAGGCAAGAAAAAGGTAACCAGAGCCAAGGCCATCCCCAAACTGCGACCCCACAGGCTCCTTGGTAGCGAGCCTGCCTTCACGCTGTCACTGCGGAAAAGGCGCTTACTTAGGGGGAGCTCTGGTGAACAGCTCAGGTTTGCCAGAGGCAAATTTACTCAGAGTACAAAAGGCAACCCCAGTCCCACAGTTTGTTTTCTTCTCAGTGAAAATATAATTCATTCCAGTAATTCTGAAAATGCTCCATTAAACTTTAAAATAAGCAACATACTCTATAAATACTACTAGCAGTGGTACCCAATTCAAAAACAGATCCGAGCACAGCTGCACCTCTTACATGTTGTAAGTGCACATTAGAGTGGAGCGTCCAACATCAGTATATTCCGTATACTGATCAGTATATACTGGTCAGTATATACCGTATATTTACTCTATACATTCCAGGGCATAGTGTGGCTATATCAATGAACAAAACACAGTCTTTCTTTTTGTGGCCATGTCACTGGTCCCCTTCACAGTTTCTGGACTTCTCGGCCAGAGCATAAGTTCCTGTTAGAACTATTCTTATGGAAACATGCAATGAGCTTCAATAAAGCACTTCATTGTACTGATTAGAATGCAACAGAGCAAAAAGCAAGGGCCTCAAGCTGTTCATAAATAATTAGCATCTCCCCTGCTGAGGATGCCTCTAATAATGTGCCATCTATACTTTGGAAATGCTTCCCATGATGTAGTCAAAGCATACGTTCACCAGCCTACATAATGAGTATTTTTACAATACATTTGCTTAGCTTTCTGCTTTGCTTAGATGTTATCAGGTAAAAGATGGATTAAATGATAATTCCAAAACTACAGTTGCAGAATTCCTACTCTGATTAAACTTTTTAGTTACGACTTTCTAAAAGCTAAGCCAGACCAGAGAAAGCTTTATCAAGTGGAACTCTGGAGCCCTTCCAGTCCCCAGAGATCATGATCTGCTTTATCTTCAAGGCCAAAGTTGTTGTTGGCTTCTTAACAAGCTCTTAGGGGACATTTCCGTCATCATGTACTATCTTGAAAGCCACTAAGGAAAGGGTTAGTAATCCTCTCAGATGGGATCTTCAGCTAAAGCCCAACTTTTGTTGTTCCCAGACATATTTTGTATAATGTCAGCAAACAGTAACAACTAGGAAAACAGAGTTAAAAATAGTAATCATTTTTATTCGTTTTTAAAGAACATTACTACAATGCCAGAAAATGAACCTTCAAAAACCTTAAGATGATAATTGTCCATTTATCTCGCTCAAAAAGGGAAATCAATACCGTTTTATACCCATTAGGATGGTCTCCATCAGAAAAGCCCAGCCCACAGCAAGTTTCGGTGAGGTGTGGAGAAATTGCTGATGGGGATGTAAAATGGTGCAGCCACTGTAAAAAATACGATAGGAGCTTCTCAAAACCTTAAAGGCAGAATTACCATATGATCCAGCAACTCCAGTTCTGGGTATATTCCCAAAAGAACTGAAAGCAGGTACTTGAGAAGGTATTTGTATTCTAGCATGCACAGTGGCATCGCTCACTATAGCTGGAAGCTGGAAACTATCCGAATGTTCACCCAGAGATGGCTGGATACACAAGATGTGGTATACACACAACGGACTACTATTCAGCCTTAAAAAGAAATGAAATTCTGACACATACTACGACCTGAGTAAAAACAGAAACATTATGCTAGATAGATAAGGCTGACACAAAAGGGCAAGTACTGTAGGAGTCTGGCCTATGTGAAACACCTGAGCGGTCACGCTCACGGAGACAGAAAGAATGGGGGTTGCCAGGGGCTGGGAACGGGGGGAACGAGAGCTGATGATTCATAAGTTTCAGCTGGAAAAGATGAAAAAGTTCTGGAGGTGATGATGGTGATGGCCACATCACAATGTCAGTGTACGTAAGGCCGCTGAGCCATACACTTAAAAAAGGTTAAAATGATCGATTTTATGTTACATATAGTTTTACTAAAATTATAAAAAAAGGAAATCAGATTTAAATAGTAATGTCATTCTTCTTTATACCAGTAGAGCCTGTAAGTGTTAGATGGGGAACAATCAAATCTTTGTTTACCTTTTACGATAACACGGGTAGCTTAAATCTGTGATTCGCCTCAAAACCACACATGAAAAAAGTTTTAGAAATCCTCCCATAAATGGAACAAAGTGCAAAATCAAGAACAGAGAGGAAAGGACCCCTCAACTTTGGGGTTCCCCCCATGAGCCTCAGGGCCCCCACTTCATCCTCACCTTTGGGCCTGGTGCCCCCTGCAGTCTGAGAGACAGAGCTGCTCCCCGCCTGAGGCTGACTCCCCACCCTTGCTCAGGAGGGATGTCCCCATTCCACTCTGACTCACGTGGTCCCCTCAGGCTCTGTATTTGCTCAAACCCCTCCAACTGTAAAAAGTCAGCTGGCGCTTCACCGCATGGCATGGTGTTCTCTTGGGAGGACAGCTTTGGTGGCAGGTGCCAGCTGGGGCTTTCCAACCTGGGTCTGACTGCTGGACTAGTTCATTCCTAGTTCACGCTAGTTTATTCTTGGACTTCTCTAGTCTTCAACTTATCCCTACAACATGCAAAACAAATAGTTCCTTTTTCTCCGAAAATGTGGTGAGGACTAAATGGATCCGAATACATGTGGAAGGAAGCACTTAGTGCTGTGTCTGGCACTCTTACATTCTCAATAAATAATAGCTGCAAATCATAACATTATGGTTTCTCCTTACAACAAATTTCTAGAAATTGTAGTCCATACTCAAGTCACCACTTCTTTTACTCTTTCCCATTTGCTCCTCAACTGCAACCTGTACTCTGTCCCCCGCACTCTGTTAAAACTGCTCTGGCAGAGGTTACCCATGGCCTTCTAATAGAGACACCCAGTGGAAACTCTTTAGGTCTTATCTTACGATATCTCTCCATAGCAGCCAATGTGACTGGCCACTCACATGACCTTGACCAACAGCCGGCCTAGTTCTGTAACCTTTTTCCCCTAACTCCTCCACTACCCTCGGGGCCCCTGCAAGGGAAATGGCGGGGGGGCATGGATATCTATCTTCATGTCACGAGCACCTAGCACAATGCCTGATATAAGAAACACATGCACATGTGCGGAAAGTTCACCAACAATCCCAGTAACTAATACAAGGCTCTGTGAGGCAGAACCTTTCAGCGAATGCAGATCATCTGGTTTTCCGGGGACCTTTAGCTCCTGCTCCACTGCAGCGTGCGCTGGGCCCTACTCACCCTCCACGCGCTCGCAGAGCCTGTGCAGGCCCTGCAGGGGGCAGCCCTCGCAGAGCTGGGCCGGCGCCTTCGTCTGCTGCACAGCGGCCACCGTGAATGCCTGCTTCAGGGTCATCATGATCTCATCCACCTAGTCAAAGAGAAGTCCGTGAAAATTGCACTGGGCTGCGTGTTCGGGACTCTGTGCAGACTTAGAGTTTTCTGCACTATTAGTCACTACCGTCTGAGAAATACTACCGAGATGCTCATGGCTCTCACAGGAGATAAGGTGGAAACTAAAAACACCAATTAAATACTGAGTGAAGAGGTCAACTCCTCTGATCGAAAGTCCAAAATGACATTTTAAAAATTGCTAAACCAGATGGTGCAAGCAAGCCAGTTCTTCAAAAATAATGGAAATTGAAAATGTGCCACCAAATGAGTATCAGATGTGGGCTAATTAGATATTCAATAGGCACGAAAGAATAATTAAAGCCAAATAATGATATGTCAGTGAGACTGGTTTTGCTAAGGGAAGAAAAATGAGGGAGGCTGAAATTCCTTGTAGCTCGGGTGTCAAGGTAAGAAGTGCTCCTCCTGGCTTACCAGAGCTTCATTTGTGCACTGAAACACGTAACAGACGAAATGAAAGCCTCCGCCTCCCGAGGACTCTCGGCAGATGAACCCGAAGTGGTCCACGTGTCTAATACCCTGTCGGAGGCAGGGAGAGAGGAAGCACTGTTGAGCTGACTACGAAAGCGTCATCAGTGCCAGAAGGGCGAGTAAAAACGGACACAGCATGGTGGGACGGAGCACCCTAAAATTATTATTTTCAGACATTTTCAGTATCTAAAAACATCTCTGAAATACAATGATTAACATTGTTCTTCTAAAATGTTACTCTGATTATTCCCACAATAAAAGAAGTAAGATCTGAAAACTAGAGTTCTTAATGTTAATTTTAGTACTAAAAGGAAGTGGAGAAAAGCTGACACGGAAAAACGAGAACTTCTCTTAGGTGTTAAAGAATAAAGAGCTACTTGGAAAAATCAAAAGCTGACCAGAGGTGAACGAAGAAACAAAACTGTACACATACACACACATACACATGCATGTACATATGCAAACACACACAGACACAGAGGCTAAAGACTTAAAATGTGCACTTCCAAAATAAATGGATAAATCCTGAAGGAAACTGGTATGAAGAATGAGTCAAAAATTATAATCATGAAGAATAGAGAAGCTTTTAAAAAGAAGATATTAAGGCCAGGGCTCTATCATAATTTCTTAAGAGCTCTTTTTAATAAATACTAATAGTTCGACTTGTTTTGAAAGTACCAGTGAAGGGGCAGCCTAACACAGATAAGACATCGTCCGCCAATATTAACGCGTCAGCATCTCCTGAGAGCACCAGTGTACGGAAGCTGAGTGCCACTGGCTGGAAGTTCAGGAGATCAGGTAAACTTGAGAAGTGCACTCTTTAGGAACTCATAAAGCTATCAAATGAAAAAGCAGACATTTCACATTAATATTTCAACAGAAATAGTAGCAAATCAACATATAAATTCTGTGGAAAAATCTCACTCTCGGATCAAATATTTTTTCAATAAATGGACGATCGCTGACATACCCTGGCGTCTCAGTCAGTGCTCTCACACAGCCAAGTTAGGCGTATGCGAGAGGTCCCATCTCAGGGGAACGGGATTTCAAGAAATGTTTCTTTTGTAAATGGTTCCCTATTTGATCTATTATGGAACATTCTGTATTTTCACATTTTGTGGGGGGTAAAATTCCCAATTGAATCTTTAAGTAGGTCATGTTACAAATCAACAAACAATGAGATTTTCAACATTTTATTAACTAATGAGAACTCAGAGTTTAAAAAATAGTGAAACAATTACATTAAGTGACCTCATATTTGTTAGGAAGATCCTGAGTAAAATTGGTGTAGCTCATTTATAACTGATACATGCTCCAAAATCTATGAAGCACACCAGGTCATCAAGAAAGAACTCAAGGAGACAGTATTCTGAGTAAAGCATCCTCAAAAATAATCACTATCTGTTATATTTGAAGGGAGAAGAAACAGAGATTAGTACCCAAAACAGTTATGAGTTTTTATAAAGGAGGAATACATATCTATTTAAAAATATATATTTATGTGTATATATAAATATGTATGTAAAACACCCACAGAGACATACATATACACCTGGAAATCATCACTGGGGAACATTACCACCAATAATTAAAAAAAAAAAAAAGTAGGCCTATTTTCTCTAGGTTATTGTTTCTAAAAACTAAAGTCTTAATTTCAATAATATTTATATTTTGCCTTAATATACCAAAGCAAAGAAGAAAGAAATGCAAGAACACAAATCAAGTACTTAGAATGCATACATCCTGGGACCTTTAGCACTTCTGTTGAAGGACAGATATTAAAATAGTTTATTAAAAATTCAACTGCAATTGAGCCAATAACCCATGTCCATTTACCTGAGAGCAAAACGAAATCTCCTTAAAATTTCTCTCCAATGCTATTTTTTTGGTGTCGGGGCTGATGAGGTAAACTTCAGATTGACCAATCTTAAAAGACAAACAAAAAAAGCAACCAGCTTTTCATGAACGTTGAATTCAAATTTATCACACAGACTTTATTTTATGATCTATCAAAATAAAGAATAAAAGGGGCAAGTCCCATAAAATTCTGACTATCTCACCAGAGAAAAATCACTTCAGAGGTTGTAATTTATCCTACGGATTTCGGGTAGCACAGGACAACTCAGTGTGTCCACCTACATAAGACAGAGGCCTTCTTTGAGATGGAAGGACCAAAAGTTAGCAACAAAGCCTCAGCTCCCACACACACCCCCCATGAGGAACCTTCCAGAAAACAGAGGCTCTCTTTTAAAACTTCCCAAACACTTTTCTAATGATTTTGTACTGAAAAGTCTTTTAAAAGTATTATCAAAATAATCCTACCATTTGTGGAGTACAGACCGTGTTAGGCATTCCTGTCCTACTCACCTTTTTAAAGTTAGGGTGTTAGCATAAATCAACACTGTCTTACTGATGCGGGTCAGCATAAAAGACTTCATTATAGGCCTGAGCTGCAAAAGCCACCTCCTACCTGTGCCCTATCCCTCCCCCAGGGCCTCCTCTCCTGCTGCTTCTTGAACCCTTCCCTTCTCTTACTCAGGGCCTGTCTGCGCTGAAATCTCTGCTCAGTGGAAATCACTTCCTCAAAGGAGTCTTCCCTGATTCTCCAGATGCTCTTGCAGCATCCCCGACTTATCCTTTGCAGCATTTATGACAACAGTAATGAGATCTTTACTTGCAATCAGTTGTTGGTCTCTCTTCCCGGAATCTAAATTCCACATGGGCAGAGACCACGCGTCTTGCTCAGTGCTGTATTTTAGTGTACTGCAAGGGACCCTGTACACAGAGTCACATAATAAGTACTTGAAAATAAATGTACCAAGCAGCTTTCCCGACGACACCAAGAGGGATTTTTTAAAAATACAGATTAAAGCAGATGGTTGACCACCAAGTAGCACACTAGGTCTGCAGTAAAAGAGGAAGAAATCGGCCCTCTTTACCCCGACTCACCCACTTGATCTTAACCCTGCACAGCCTTACGCACTGACCTAAGCAGTCAGCTTCCCTATCCCTCAGACATTTCACTGCCCTGAGTGAGGCCCCGAAACAAGGCATGACATTTAAGATAATTTTGCTTTCCCTAGAATGTTGGTCAGCCTTAATCCAAAGAAAAAAAACAGAGAACAGGGAGTCAAGAACAATCAGTTCCCTGAATCTTCAGAGGCCAGCTCACTGCTGGCAGAGCTCCAAACCCATCCGCACAGACCCAGGCAGCTCCCGGGAGGCCGGACCGAACCGGAAGAGTCCAGATCAGCATGGGACCCGGGAACCCCAACTGCCAGGGACAGCCTCTCTGTCCATTCCTTTTATGTCATTTGATCCATTTTGTTTACCAAGCTTGTAAAAAAAAAAAAAAGTGAGTGGGCAGTTGCCTAAACTAACATTTCAGTTTGGGTATAAATTTCAAAAACCACGCCATCTCCAATTCCAATTACCCTTATTAACAAAGGGTAAATGTTTTAAAAATTAATAAAAATAGTAAGGACGGAGTATTTTCCAAAAAGAGTTCGCTGAAATAGATTACTGTAAATTAATATACATTTTTAAAAAATCTCTTTTTGGGCCTCTTTTACACATAGTAACTACATTCTTTCCACACTGAAGAGGTGTCTACACAGCCATGGTGCGGGGAGATAAAAATTATACAAGGAAATGGATTCTATTTATCCTTCCCCTTGATGATTATAAAGGCTTAGGACTAAAGTGAGGATTTTATCCTGAGAAAAGAATTATTCAGTATAAAAATACTGGATTCACTCATAAATCCCAAAGCAATTTACTAAGCATCTTCGCTCAATAAAGCAGATTTTCTTTTGAATACATTATCTCAGCCTGGGAACGAGCACGAGGCTTGGTGATATTTTACCGTAAAGAGCATAGTTCGATTTTCCTCAATATCTGTTGGCTGCACAATATTGTGTCCACTGACGAGGTGGTTCTCGATGTCGCCTTCCTCAAAAGAGCTGAAGAAACTGTGACTTCGAAGGCTTCCATCTTGAAATTCCTTCCTATAAGCCAAAGAGCGCAGGCCAGGCTGCGAGAAGGATTTGCGCATGGGCCAGCGGCCCTGCTCCGCGTTCCCTGCCGGCTGCAGCGCAGATCGGACCTTGTCCGTGAAGGAAAACCCGCCCGTGGAGCTGGCGGTCTCGGGATTCCGGGAGACCGAGTCACATTCGGCCTTCCTGCTGCAGCTGATGTGATTGAACTTCTCAATGCACTCGTCAATCAGGGCTGGCGGGGCCTTCTTGTCCGCCACGGTCACCCGGCCACAGAAGAGCACCTCGAACTTCTTGGCAAACGTGTCGTCAAACTCCGATGGGCAATGGAGCTCCTCCTGGCGGGCAATCTTCCCGGCCTGGCGGATGGAGCTGATGATCTCAGGCACCTGCCGAGAGAGGAACGAGTGTTACCTGGGAACACGCAGTAGCCGGTACTCCCACGCACAGTGAGTCAAAACCACGATCACCATCACCACCCCCTCACCTCACACTTCATCACATGGCACCAAACAAAGGAAGGCTCTACAGGGAATCTGTGTGTTCCTTTTCTGGCATTTGTCTCAGTCAGTTTACCAAACTTCTAGAAAAAGAAGTCTGCCCTCCCATGGGCAGAAAATATGCAAGTTTCACAGAGGAGAGAAGAACCAAATTCAGTAAGCACCTCTGATATCCAAGGGACTATACTAGATGATCCACATGCCCACTACACCCTGCAAGGTTGTCGACTGGCCCACAGATGCCCAACCAATGTGGCAAGCCTTGGATTCAAACCTAGGCTGGTCCCACTCCGAAGCCAAAGGTCCTGTCTGGAGAAGATGTCATCTCCCAGAGAGTTTTGTCTCCAAGGTGGCTCACCAAAATACTACTCAGTTACTCTAGATTTCATGGCTGTGTGCCTTGGAAAGTCTTCCACAATAAATGGTCAGGATGAGGATGAAAGACAAGACTGGAACAACCTTAGAAAACATGTCTTCAAATCATAACGTCATTATTTTCTTCAATGCCCAGCCCTGTATTTCCTAATAGTTGAACTATTAGCATTAACTGCATTGCTTGGAGGTTTTAATCAAGGAGTAAGCAACCACAACAGTGTCATTATCATAGCAGCACACTGGGGCTTTTACCCACGGACACTCCAAAGCCTCTGGGTTCAATGTAAAGTCACAATCAAGAGAACACACAAAACACTCCCATGTCCTACCATCGTCCCAACTGCTACACCCTCTCATCATTAGCGTCGAACAAGATCCTTCTAAGCAGCAGCAGACTTAGGTGAATCTGTCGCGCAGTGAGTGGCGTCTGTGCGATCAGCTGGATAATGGACATACGGCCACCGCACTAAGACAAGACCAGCATGGATTCAATCTTCATAAGGAAGTGCCTAGTTATTGCCGTGACCTAACACCCAAAGCTATTTTTTTCTTTTTCATATGTAAGAAAATCCGATTTAAAGCCCAATACCCATACGCCCAATGCCTTTTAACAAAATTATAGGGAAGAAAAAAAGAAGAAACCTTTTCAACTCAGGTCAAAGATCAATACATACAGTAAAGGGAGGTGGTTTTGATAGATTTTAAAAGTATACTTATATTCTGGGTTCATAATATAATCCCCAAAGACCCAATGACTCAAAAGATTTTTCTCTCTGTGATTTTATATCAAGCACATTGCTGCCATAAAAGGTTATGATACATCCTTTCAAGGTATTTTATCATATTAAGAGTCAAAGTACTTTTAGGGATATTTTATATTTTAAAAATTGATTACTGAAGCATAAAACCTAAATGATATTAAATAAGGTGAAATGTCAAGAGACATCATGCATCTATCTGAACTATTTGCTGTAGCACAGCTCGTTCCTCTACTGCCAAATAACTGTACATCACATGGAGGCCTAAAAACTGCTCATCAATATGAAAAAAGACAGGAAAAGAGAAGAAAGACGTAGGACATCTAGGTTTCATTCACACCTTTGTCAACAAGCCACCCCAGGACATTGGCAACAACAGCCTCTGTTTCTCTCTTTGAAAAAAAAAGTGCTTATTAATATTTTTCAGTTAAGGGTTGTTTCTGTGAGGTAAAGAATAATATTGTTTTTCAAAGAAAAATAACCAATTTATGCAAGTAAGGAACCTTGTCACTTTTCTAAGCAAGTGTGTGAAATTATTTTATCAGGAGTCATATGAGTCTTCCCAATTATTCACCCTACTCTCTGAACAGAAAATTCAAAGCTTACTCAGTCTTTTGAGGTTAAAATAACTGACATTTCTGTATGCTGGGCCACACACTGCATCTGAAGTGAGTAATGGTGTCTTTCACTATGTATCAAAGGCAAGAGAAAATGTGTGAAGTCACATGCATTTGCGGTGACTCAGTAATAAAAGGCACAGACTCAAGTAAGACACAAAGCAGAGAAAGTAATTGTTTCCTTGTGTCACAGGGTCAGAAGAGGTATAAGGAGTACATCACACATTGGTCAAAGTTGAGCTGTGGTAGCTTTCCCAACCACCAATTTCTTCCATACTTTAATCAGAATCTTAAAATGACATGCTATAGTGAAAGACCAGTGCCTCTCTCTCCTGCTGTGGTGAGTTATGTGTGATGTGGGTATAAGGGAGATAATTGGGGTTAAAAAAAATTACTGGGATCCTGACCAGAAGAATATAACAATTTCAGAATATTTGAAGGCAATTTGCCAAACATAGTTTCAACAATAAATCATGAACAGTTAAAAATCTAAAGTTTAAAGATTACTATAAATCATTCAAATATACTAGGAGGCTATTTAAATAAAAAATGGGCTCCAAATGTGGGTAACTGCGTAAACCTCCATTGAGAGTTTAGTTCCCGTTACCAGAACAGACCTGGGCACTGCTTTCTGAAAAATGAGGGCATAATGGCCACTTGTGAGGAAATCCTGAATTCCCCATTCTTTATAACTCTGTCCTGGACTCACCTACACTGTTACTTGTTACATGAGAGAACTGGATCATTTACTTATTTCCAAACATTTTTCCAGGTATGACTTGATGCCAGGAGGCAGGGGTTCGGAAATGAGAGATGAATGCAAGGCAGCCCTGCCTGGGAAGGGAACGGAGAGCTGAATAATTGGCATGGGGGCTGCTGGGGGCTGAGCGAAGAGTCAGCACTGAAGATGGAGAGAAAGGATGAATAAAAGAATCTGGACGACAGAATCCAAAGGACGTGGTGATCACCTGGAAGGAGGAGGGGAGGGTATTGAAGACTGCGCGGGACTTGCAGAACTCTGGCTTAGACTTCTTGGCAAGTGGTTATGCTGTTAGCCCAAGTGAGGAACACAGAAGAGAAGCAGACTGGGGGGAGATACTACAATGAGTTCTGTGTTTGTACATGTGGAATAAGACCAGGATGACCTAAAAGTAACAGCATCTAGCGGGCAGATGAACAAATAGGCCTGGCCCCTATGACAGGAGATCTAGATTTGGATGTCAGCACCTTGGAAGGAGAAAAAGGGAAAGTAAAGGAAGGAAGCAAAGATGAGACCTTAGAACATACCAACATTTCAGGCAGCGGAGCAAAAAGGAAGGCAGGCAAGGATGATGTCAGAGGTGCGAGGGAAGCCAGCACTCCCACTCCCAGAAAGGGAGAGGAGGCAACTGAGACTAAACCAAGGCCCGAGACAGGTCTGCGGAAGCCGGCAGCTTATAGAGATACATCAAAATAAAGGGGGGGTGCCAATACTAACCCCCCGAAAGAAGGAAACTTAACTGAAAAATGTATCAAGGTCAACTTTAGTCTCTACGAAGGCATACACTTCAAGTTACAAAATTTACAAATACACAGACCCTTTTAGGGCAAATATGCTGAGGCCAGTGGAATTTATTCCCACTGATACGATCTGGGCACTTTTAACAAAAATCTTTTTTTAGTTTAGTCACAGCAATAATATCTACGTCATTGCTGACTGCAGATAAGCACATAAAGTAAATCAAAATTAACCAAAGTGAAAACAAGAATCTGAAAAACATTTTACTGGAACAAATTCAATAGGTTTTAAGGTTTGGTTTTATTTCCTTTTACATTAGGAATCATAACAAAAAGGACTCATCAATAATAAAGAGGCCCTGTTCGGACATGAAATGTTACTGAGCTGCTCTCCTGTTGAACTATTTGAATTTATACTAAAGCATGATTTTAAAGTAAATCTGCACTTATTTCGGAACTACAACAAGTGCCTTTCAAATTTATATACTAACACATGCACAGTATAGTATACAGTTTCTACAGCAAGCTTAAGTGAATATTGTTTTTATTAAGTAGCTAGAAAATGATACTCTGAGTCAGAAATGTTCATTCTATAAATAAAGCCCTTATTTAAACACTCGGGTTTAAAAACTTTCTTTTTAAGGATTTAGGGATTTTAAAGGATTATAAGCACACTGCAAAAGTATAATTTTATTCACAAGAACTTAGGAAAGAGTCCCTGAAACAAAACTGAGAATGAAAAGTAATTTTACTTTACATTTACACTTTTGTTTTCCTGCCAACTAGTAACAGATAAATATTAAATGTCTAAAGAAGCCTGTATGTGTATTTAAAATTCTGGCATTTTTTCCTGTTATTTACAATAAAACATTCCAAAACTGCAAAAATATGACAGGCCACACTGTACTTTGTCCCCTGGATGAAATGTTTGCTCTCTGCTAGGGGTTAAAAACAAACACTTTAAACAGAAAATAATTATTCAGCATAATTGTTTCCAGAAGGAACAGCCTTGTTTTTGTTGGTAATGTTTGGGGGAGGGGAGTTTATTTGTTGGTGATAAACAAGGTAAATAGGGGAAGAAAACTAAATTAAATCAAGTATTTCCTATTTCCTCGCTCTATCTTAAATTATTTAAAGAGAATAAAACACCTGCCTGACAGAATCTAGACAGGACATGTGTGAGCATTTATATCCCACAGATAAGCCTGCTGAGATTAGATTCAACAAAGATGTGAAAATGCCTCACACAATGTCCAAGACATTCCTCCTGACCTATGAGGCTTGCCATGCAGCGGGTAAGAGACACATCTGAATATGTGGTTTTCAATATAATGTGACAGATGCTAGGACACAAACATGAGCAAGGCACAGACTGTGTGCCAGAGATGGCTTGCCCTGAGTAGAGAGGTCTCAACTCCTGCTTTGTGCCTCCAGTTTAGCCACAAGGTCAGATTAATGTGTTACACCTTCCCAAAGAGAGATCAGATGTGCTCATTAGCTGGCTGAGGAAGCGTCTGGCACATATGAAATGCTAATGACTGCTAGCCCCTGACGCAGGGCCACACACCCTCATCCATTCATATCTTTCATCATGTTAAGTAGTAGTAGTGTTCAGCTTCCCTAGCTCTGAAATGGCAAACTAGATAAACATAGTTTTCAAACCATATGGAAAGAGTCTACGCAAACACAAAACTCAGTGTCGTACTCCAAAATAATTGTTTAAAAGGTTCACCACAGCCTTTTGATTAAACCAGTACATTTCTACAAACCTCTAAAACAGTGAGGCTAAAACCTAGCCTAAGAAGTGATTTAATAGCTGCAAGAGTGAATAAAAGAGTCAGAAGGTACGAGAGGAAATGAGAGTGGGAGAAGATATCATGGAAAGATTATGAAATTATTTTTTAAGTTTTCTAAAACAAATTTTAAAAGTCAAAACATTTTGATTGGTTAGTATAAATATTGACGGAAATCATGGAATAAATCACTGAATGTTCAACCTGGGAACATCAGTCCTCCAAGTCCAACTCTCTTCATTTAGTGTATGTATTCACAACTCAAATGTGGCTACATATTAGCATTGCCAATGTTTAAAAAAAAAAAAGAATGCCTGGCCCCACCCCAGTGTAGATGAAGCAGCCAGTATGGTTTGGTGGTGGGGCCCTGGCACCTGCAGTTTTCAGAAGCCCCCGCGGTTCTAATGGGCAGAATCCCAGCCTCATCATCTGTCCTTTGTCATGCCCCAAGGTAAGGAATGCCAGCTCCTCGTCCTGTGCCCTACACCATCATACCCCCAAATGATGGATTAGAAGGCTTTAGCAGCACAGACGCAGCCCAGCTGCACAGACCACGCTCACAGCAGAGATGAACACACTAGTGAGGGCATAAACACGGAATCACTGCCCATATAGCGGATGAGCTGTTTATACCACTTCACAGCAAATTTGACTGGTAAATAAATTCACTTTATTTCAGAGGTCTCAGCTGATAAAATACGTAAGAGTGAATGCCTTACTAAAAAAACCTATAATTTTGATCAAAGTTTACTTCAAAATAATTTCTCAAAGATTAAGAAACACAAATACAATGTACTAGCAGTTAATAACAGCAATCACCCAATATTAGTTACGTATGTTATGAAATCTTTGTAAAGGGGAACTAGGGTCCCTTTTCTATTGGGATGGCCAAAAAGTCCGTGATGTTTTTTCTGTATGATGGTTCTAGTGGTGCTTAGTTGTCTTTAACTTCATTTGAAACAATTTTTGTTAGATTGTATTGTGACAGCTGTCATATCAGCGTGCATTTTTTAAAAAACTTATCGAAATTGGTTAATTTTTGTGCAGCCATGTTAACACTGAAGATAGGAGATGATACACAACATTTTCAGTGTATTATGCTCTTTATTTCGAGAAAGGTAAAAATGCAACTCAAACACAAAGAAGATTTGTGCAGTGTATGGAGAAGGTGCTATGGCTGGTCGAACGTGTCAAAAGTGGTTTGCAAAGTTTCTTGGTACTGTTGACATTTTGGCCAAATAATTCTTTGCTGTGGGTCTGTCTTGTGCACTGAAAGATGTTTAGCAGCACCCCTGGCCTCTACCCACTAGAAGCCAATAGTGGGAGACAGCCAACATATTCAAAATATCCAAATCAATAAAGTTAGTGGTGAAAATGAAAAATGTGTCCTTTATTTTATGGAAAAAACTAAACAGACTTTTTGGCCAACCCAATAAAACCCTAGTGCAGGTGCCAGCAATTCCATCCCAGGGATCACAGCAGAGATGTGTCCTGGCTGGCTCACCAACAGCTGTGTACAAGTACAGCCATGACATTTCTAACAGTAGAAAACCAGAAACGACTCACTGTCCATCAACAGAACTGAAAAGTATGTGGCATATTCACACAATTGAAAACATGTAGAATGACAATAAACAAGCTATTCTGTATGCAAGAATATGGGTAAATGCTCAAACATCATGATGAATAAAAACAGGTATAAGAATCACAAGGTATAATTCCATTTTTGCAAAAGTTTGAAAGACCCAAACTAAACTATGATGATAGGAGGCAGGATTGTGACTATTTCTGGAGGATGACTGACTGCGGGGGCCTCTGGGTGCTGGCTAGGCAAGATTATTCAAACTGTGAAGTCACTTAGCACATAACGTGTAATTCTTTGTATGTTATATTGCAATAAAAATTTTTCGAAAATATATCTTCACAGGCATGATCTAATTTAAGTGAGAAGTGTGGGAAAAAACTAACCCCAAGGTACCCAGCTAATAAGCAGAAGAGCCCAGAAGAGCCAGGGAGCCAGAGGCGGATTTAACTGCGGGCGCACCAGGCGCGCGCCCTGGGTCCCGATTTCTGAAAGGTCCCCCAAAACCCTAACTTTACACTTTTTTCTAATGACACTAAGTTTGGTTTCATATGTGCAATTTTAATTACGCACAAGTTTACAATTGGCGGTAAAATCTGATAGTATGTTTAAACGTTTTCTTCTGCACCAGGGGCCTCAACTGACCTTAATCCACCTCTGGGCCCAGGGCGTGCACTGGTGCACCTGCCATTAAATCCACCTCTGCAGGGAGCACCTGCTGATGCTGAGACTCACCCTCTTTCTACCACACCAAGGCTTCGCTCCCAGTTCAAAAAGACTTCCCAGTGTCTGTGGTGGGCTATGTGGTTTTTGCTTTGCTTTGGGATTTTTTTCCTTCTGTTTTGGTCTTATATAAACTCCATCCCCTTTCCTCTAATAATAATTAGTATTTCGCCCCACTCCCAATTCAATGGTTAGATGGGACACGCAGGCCTAGCCTCACCCACATCATGGGGCTGGCAAACCTGGACGAAGCCCACCAGCATACTTTATTACCCCACCCCACCGACACAGTCAGTTCAGGGTTGTGCGCATAACCAGACCACAGACTTCTAGGCTAGGCATTTTATGGAATTCGTAGGAAAAAAGAAACTTGCTATTGCTTCAGCCCAGTCATTCTCAAGCAGGGGCAATTCTGTTCCGCTGGTGGATATTTGGCGATGTCTGGAGACATCTTGGGTTGCTGCAACTGAAGGGTTAGAAATGCCACTAGACCAGCGATGCTGCCGCACATCCCACAATGCACAGGGGAGTCTGGACAGCAGAATTATATGGCCCAAAATGTCAGTAGTGCCCAGGTTGAGAAATCTGGCTTCTGGACTTAGAGTTCTGAGGATATAAGCCTGGAATTGCAGGTGTCATAGTGCATAAATGCATGCCAGAGAGTCCCAGAGAAGGTGACGCAAAGACAGGAAGGGAATGGAAGAGAGGGTGAAAATGGTGGTTCTGATACAGTTGAGGACTTGGATCCAGCTATACCTGAAGCCAGGAACGGGGCCTCCTGTGACAATAAATTTTTTTGTTTTTTGGATTATGCCATTTCACACTGGGTATCTGTCTCTTGAGAGTAAGAGTCCTGTTAACACTCCTGCTATGTATAAATCTTCATGCCAAATTCTACAGGGAATAAAAAGAGAAACTACATATAGATCCTTCAGGGACCCACAGAAGGAATAAACAAATATGCAAATGACTAAACAAAGTGAAAGCTAAGCACTGCAGGAGTAGAAGTGTTCAGGAGGCTAAGACAGAAATACAAACTCAGTATGGAATACATTTCAAATAAATTATTATCAGCAAACGGTGATTTACATATTTAACAAACTCTGCTTTTCTTAAAATAAAGCCAGCCACCAAAGACCCCAGGGAGTCTGAATGGACTCAACCTTTCCCCCTATATAAAAGGGAATATATGAAATTTTAGATCATATCAAAAAATGTTCAGAAGGGGTCAAAGTGGAATTCACGATTGAGTGACTTGTTTATACATTACCCCCAGGCCCGCTGTGCTCCCTGCTTTCTAGAATGAGGAAAGATTGTAATCACATGTAACAAAAAAGGACTGAACAACAGGACCCAAAAACACGGGTTATTTGCAAAGTGTCTACATGATACCTCACACATAGGTCTAATGTGCCACTCATAGGCGACTCTGATTCTCTTGAAAGGCAGTTTTCTTCCCTTTGCACCAGGGCCCACGTCTGGAATTGAACTGGTGCCAGTCCTCAGTGATGGGCTGCTGGAGCGGCACGTGGCCTTGCCCTCTCTCCGGGTTCACATCCCTCCTTTGCTTACCTGTAAGCAGGATCCACTTCAAGGGAAAACATAGCAAAGGAATTCTCTGGGTTTCAGCCAGGCCTCCCAGGGCAGGTTTTTTTTCTTCAGTAAAAGATAAGGTTTTGCTTCCCCCCCAAAAGGAATTGAAAGGGACAGAGCTCTCTGTGCCAAGTGTAGGGCTCTGATACTTGGCAACAAGAAACAGAGTTACCCCCACGGACACTGTGCTATGTCTCAGAATCCAGGTAATTCAGTGTGAGGCTGGGAACAGCAACCACTCGGGCCAGAAACAAAATTGGGAGGGGACATGCTCACTGCCAATACCACAGGTCAGACCTTTACTTCCCAGTGTAATAGGCAAATACTCGAGGCTTGTGTTCAGCCAGCCCCAGACAGCATCTTAGTTTCACTCTGTGTACTTAAAACATATTGAATGGAATCAGTTTATCATAATTGAGGTAGGTTTTGGAAAATGTAGGCTTTGCTCTTGAATTCTTTCCCTCTCTATCCCTTTAAGAGGGAAATACAGCATACAATTTTTCCCACCTGGTATGCACAATCTGCTCTCCCCCGACTTCCTGGGGCTTGGGCTCCCAAGTCACCTCCAGCCAACGTGCCTCTAGGCCAAAGAGGCTGACATCTCTGGGCTGAATTGAAAGGTCAGTCATGTTATGACCAAGACCTTTTTGCCCGCAAGCTGCTAGAGAAGAAGGGACAGAAGAGTAGAATGACTTGAGCCCTGCCTCTGACTCCCTTCCAGGAGCCCCAGGATCAGGCGGGCTGGGTTGTGGCATCTTGCCTCAGCATGACAGGGCCAACCTCAAGAACCAAGGAAAAACAAGTACTAATTGTTTGACCAGTTCTCAATAATCCAGCCGTCTTTTACAACATCACAGCAGAATGCATTCGTTAGTCATCTTTTATTTCCAATAATAAGCTTAATATACAACCATGTATCGTATAGGAAAGAAAAACAGCCCTGGCTGGTGTGGTTCAGTGGAATGAGTGCCAGCCTGCAAACCAAAGGGTCCCCGTTTGATTCCGTTAGGACACATGCCTGGGTTGTGGGCCAGGTCCCCAATAGGGGATGTGTGAGAGGCAACCACACACTGATGTTTCTCTCCCTCTCTTTCTCCCTCCCTTCCTCTCTCTCTATAAATAATAAAATCTTTAAAAAAAAAAAAAAGAAAGAAAGAAAAGAAAGAAAAACATATAAAGTCATCCATAAGCCCAGCCCAGAATTATCCACAGTTAATAGTTTGGTTTTTCTTGCATGTGGTTCTTTATGTATACTAAATGGTTATTTCTTTTACCATAAAAGGGAGGGCCCGTGCCCTGGAACTTACTCTTATCATCATGGGCAGATAGCATTGACATGCCAACCCATACAGAACCATCTCATTCCTTTCTGAGAACCACAGCATCAATTTAATTCGCTGCAAACACTGTACACAATGGGAATACCTTAAAAAAATTTTAAACCTATTCAGAATCCAATTCCAATTTACATTATCCTAGTTGTCATAAACTCTGCTCAATAATAAGCCATTTTGGAAAATGTGTGATAAGCATCCCAACCTTTGCACAGACTGTCCGGACCCCCCGTTACATTTTAGAGTATATAAGATGTTTGTGTGCATGTTGTGGGAAGGGAGGTCAGCAGGAGAAATTACAAGAGTGAACTCAGAATTGCTTACTAGACTGGAGAAAAATATTCCATTAGGAGGGACATCTGGGAACAGAAACTGAAATAGAATAACCTTTAAAAAGACGGAGATGAACTCTCTCTGCTGCTGGTCACAACTATTAGGAGAAAGTCAGTCCTAAATTCTGCCCCAGCTGAAGCCATGAATCTACCCACTAGCTGACAGATCCTACAGGGGAATTCTACAACTGGAATGCTAAAATAAGCTCCGAACACGCAGCTGGCTTCATGTGCAAGCCTGGGCAAGTGACACAGCCTCTTAGAACTTCAGCGTCCTCACCCATCAACATGGGATATTACTGGCTACCTTGTACGCTGTTTCGAGAATAAAATTAAACAATGAATGTGAAAGTTGTTAGAACAGTCTAGCACATATTCACTCCTGATGAATGCTAGCTGTTACCTTCATGTTTGCAAATTAAGAAAAGGTCAAATTTCTGTACGGGTAACAGTACCTAAGAAGCCCAGGCCACATGAAGAAGCCCTGGGGTCTGAGATCCCAGGTAGACGGCAAGAAAAACCCAGGAGCACTGAGACATCAGGTACATGAACAAAGATGACACCCTGGAAGTGAATCATCTAGACCTTATTGCCCCACATGAAGCCAGGCGGACAAACTGCTGGGTGGAGCCCTCCCCAAATTCCTTACCCACAAAACCACATGCAAAATAAATGGTTCTAGTAAGCTGCTAAAAAAAATAAATAAAATAAAATAAAATAGTAACAGTACCTAAAAGCAATGAGCTTGTTATTATTCCAAATACCTTTCAGTAGAGAACTACTAATATATGACAAAAGTTTAGTCTGTACCAGCCAGCAGCAGATAATACCAATCACTGAAAGATTTTGCCACCTTTCCAAGCATCCTGTAGGCAACAGAAGTCTCCCATACCTCACCCACCCCCAACTTCCCAGCAATCCCAGATATTTAAGGGTAGGAGATCTGATTAAACTGGAGCTGAGGAAGCAGAACACAGAGGTCCACGGGACAGAGTGGGGACCCTGCTACACAGGTCTGGGCATGGCAAACAGTTTTTGTGGCATGTTCAGGACAGCCCTGCCGACTTCGGAGCACAAAACGCACCAGTGCTTGAATGTCAGCTCCAAAAGAGGAGAACCGTTTTGCTCACTAAAGTAGCCCAAGGTGCCTAGGATAGTGCCTGGCGCACAGCAAGAACTCAATAAATTCGTTCAATGTATGAATAGTTGTAACCGAAAATAAAACTTCAGTGAATTCCAGGAATTCCAGTGATGAGAAACAAATATTTCAAGTAGACTTTAGAAGAGAATCAGGATGAATCTGCAATATCCCCAACACAATTGCCTACATGTAGTATGCATACAACGAATACATGCAAAAGGAACAAATGCTGTAAAAATAGTAAACCAGAAACACTGGGACTACGTCCTTTTGGACTGTAAGATTTTTCTAGACAGCTGAAGTCTGACCCTTCTAAGTGCCTAACTTATTTTTATTTTAACCAAGTTTGGATGGGAATAGGATCATGTATTTTTTCAAAAGCTACAGAGCATCAGTTCCCAACCTTTTTGGTACCAGGGACCAGTTTCGTAGAAGAAGATTTTCCACAGGCTGGGGTGGGGGTGTGGGGATGGTTTTGGGATGATTCAGGTGCATTGCATTCAAGCTCACCTCCTGCTGCGTGGCCCAGTCCTAACAGGCCTGGACTGGTAATGGCCCGAGGTTGGGGACCCCTGCTATAGAGGACGTAGTTTAACCCTTTTTTGCATGTGGTGAGCATACATTACACCATGACCACAGGAACTACTGAGGTTGTGCTAAACTGTGCGCTGCTGTGGGTCTGGAGCAACAGGCGAGACTGTATGGGACAGCAGACATCTTGGGCTGACAGACAGTATTTCAGCTTTGAATTATACATCCGACATTCCTACCAGTCCTCCCTAAGCAAATGTTGGCATCCCCTCTCCCAAATGCACCCCAGGGACCAAAGCTGAGGCTCCTAAACTTTTGGTGTCACAGGCCCCTCTGAGTGACCCCTATGGACCCTTCTCAAAATAAGGTTTTTAAACACACACAAAAAAAATTGAACACAAGGGAATACAACAGAACTTAATTACACTAAAAGGGAATTACCAGTTATGGCACAGTATTATGTGTTTATCACCATAGTTAAGAGCATCTAGACGCAAGTCAAATAACTGCTGCAATTCAAAGTAATGATGAGCATAGACAGCACTTTTTAGAAATGTGTAATATCTACAATGCAACAGAAAAATAACTGATTTGATTGATGTTACCATCACAGGAGCTGCTTATGCTACTAGACTGGACGACTACACTCACGATTGAAGGCAATGTAAAACTTCAGTTAAGAAGTTAGTAAAAGCGAAGGTGCAATTTTTTTCTATCCAAGTTCATGGGCCCCCACCCCTGATTTCCATCCTCAGATTCCAGAACTAAAGAAGGCCCAGGGAGCTGGGAGAACAAATTATAACTAACTCAAGGATAAGACAGAGCGACACCGCCAGTAGTCATCTCCTGGGACCGTGGTGGGCATACACTGCATATATGAATAATGCAACAAGTCCATCCCCCCATTCCAAGGCAAACATGAAGCCAACCGAAAATGAGAAAGCTGCACCAGGAGCTACAGCCATCAAAATCTAGAAAGAGAAATTTAAATGGCATGATACAGTCAACAAGGAAAGAAAATTCTATTGGGTAAAACTCAAGTGTACATGCGTTAGAGTTATGGAATTAATTTCTACATAATGTAAGTGCTTCATTAATATAAAGACATTACAACTCTTTTCAAATGTTGCAAACGCTCAAATTTCTTGCCTAGCTAGTCCTTGAATATGATAATTTAGTCTAATATACAGATGAAAATCAATCAACTTTCTATTATCCCTGCCAGTGGGAGAATAGGAAAAACATGACAAAATAAATACCTTTGAATCCTCATTTCAAGGAACTGTCATTGGGTTGCAGCTCACATTTGACAACTGTAGGTGAACAGGGCAACCCTGACTCTAGAATGTTCTTCCATCAACTCTCCACTGTCATCTGGTTCTTCCAGGTCCAGTTCAAAGGCCTCCTCTGCTCCATTCCCCAGGTCCCCAGGCCCTGATCCTCCAGGTCACACCGGTCACAGTGCAGTCTGTCTCCCACACCACACTTTGGCTGGGGGTGGGATGCCGTTAGATTTGTTCCTGTGGACCCGGCAGGCCTGTGTCAGGCTGTTTACTGAACAGACACGCTTTAATGTGAGAGGTAAATAAATGGCAATTTTCTGTTTCTCCACCTTAAAGTGCTAAGTGAATAATGTAATGCTAATTCACCTCGATTTAAACATATTTACTTGAAAATATACCAAAGTACTGTACATAAACTCTACAGATTACAATGAAGGGAACAAACAAAAGGGCTTCATTTTCTAACCTTACCTAACATTAGGTAGAGAAGCTGTGACCCCAATATATGATCCGCACGGACGCTGCCAGGGGAAAAGCTCAGCTTCTGACACTCCGCTTGAACCTAGTTAATTTTTGTGTCTTAGGCGCTGATCACCACTTTTGAAAGCTGACTGTGTGCCAGACACCGTGCTTTCAGCAGATTACCTCGCCGAGGCCTCACACCCACCCTCCGAGGAAGACAGCACTATTCCCATTCCACAGACGCACAGACTCTTCGGGATCAGGGCTGGGCGCTGGGGCTGTAGGTGAGCGTGGTGCTGTGTAGAGATGGGAGAAGCCGCAGACGCAATGCGAGCCTCAGCTCGGCCAGGGAACAGAGGCCAGGCGCCTGTGCCCAGGGGTGGGGTGGGCAGGGCAGGGGGAAGGTGGTCACAGGGCCCTGCCCAAAGGAGAGGAGCCCTGGGCTGCCTTCAAGCAGAGGTCTGTCAGGAGAGGTGAGGAAGGAGGTGCCAGACCCAAGATCCCCTGCCCCTGGCGGCCAGGAAACCCAGAGACGGAGACAGGTGCGGCGGGCCCAGTTCACATATCTAACAGGTCACATGGCTGCTGTGGAGAGGCCGGGTTTGCCGGACAAAAGAGCCGAGGGAAGATGACAGGAAGAATGATGCTGAGTGGAAATAGCTTAGTTACCTGCTTTCATCTCCAACGAGATGATCAGTCCCCAGAGGCAGGGGTTTTGTCACCCAGGGCCAGGCACTGTTCCTCACACTCGAACTGAGGAAACGAATGATGAAGGAGCATGTGAGCAACTGGGGAGGAAGAAATGACCACCTCAGCAAGGGCAGCGGTAGCGCAGATGGAGAGGAGAAAATGAAGAACAATTTGGAAGGTAAAACTGGCAAGAACTGGTAGCTGGTTGGATGGAAAGCTGAGACTAAATAAATAAATAAATAAATAAATCCAGAAATCTGAACACAACTTACAATTTAATAGTTATCCGTGGAATTCAACATTTTATTCCTGAACAGAAAATGGAAATAGTGCAGATAGTGAAATCAGGGTGTGATCAGGGAATAATCCCTCTAACCATCTACTCCAAGTCCACTTTGGCATTCTAGTCAAAAATTATGACAGATGAAAAAAAAGTTAGCGTTTATGAAGAGAGCAGTTATTTCTTCGGCTTATTTTCAGCAAGAGATACAACTTAAATCAGTGTTTATCAACAAGAAAGATGTGGAAGAGGCTACCTGTGTTCATCTCACAGGTAGCAGGAATGTGGCAGGGTTTGTTATTTTTGCTAATCAGTATGTTGTTTTCTATAATTATCAGATAGTGCCTCTGTAACCTTAAAAAGGGTTATTTTTAATTTTTAAAAAAGTACATTGTTTTTAAACTTTAAGACATTTTAGAGGTTACTGTCTACTGTTAATTAGGTAAGGACTTCCGGGGCAAAATTATTTGGAGAGAGGGAAAACAATCATTTTAAATATGTGATAATAAATTATTTCAATATATAAGTAAAATAGCATACATTTCCATGTGCTCCGAATGCTTCACTACATAACACACAAAAGCCTTTAAATCATGAAAAACAATCTGAAAATAAACTTCAATATCTACAGAAACCAAAAACTTTACATGACAGTCTAAAAGCAATATTTAAAAGAGTGTCCTTGTATATGCACAGGTACTTAAGACAAAAATCTGTAGCTTAAATCAAAATTGTGGTAATAGCAAGAACTCAACCATTTTATGAACAGTTCAAACATGAGTTTAGATAAACCATTAGCCTCGTTAATCAGATAAATACTCCTATTACTTCCTGGAAAATGCAGTAAAATGAATGTGATTCAAAATATTACATTTGTGGGCACAGCAGGGAATCATATCGACAACAATGTTAATTTTTAAACACAAAATCATTCCTAGCATAGGGCCACCCCCCGCATATAGGGCGCTTTTGTTCAGATTACTAAAAGCCAAACCTCTGTCTGCGTCCACCCCGTGGACAAAGACCCAGGGCAGCAGACTTCAGTAAGCCGAGTGCGGGCTGGATCTCAGCCCCTACTTTTGCTGTTGGCTGAGTGCCGTATGCAACCTGCACAAACATACACAGCAGCCTAGTGACAGTCCTGTCACCAACGTCTGTGAGGCTGGTGATTGTTTCTAAGCCAACGTTAAAAATTCGGTTACTAATGCACGATGGCCAGAATGTGTTCTGGTATGTCTTATAAACACAGTTGACCCTTGTACTATTTTCAGTCAGCAGTTAGAAGTCCATGACACAAAGACAGGTTGTATGCACTGATCTACACTATTTTATATGGGGACTTGAGCACCCACAGATTTTGTTATGTGCAAGGGGTCCTAGGACCAATCCCTAATGGATACCGAGGGACAGCTTAAGTTTTGGGAGAGTCAAAAATTATATGCAGATTTTCAACTATGCGGGGGGGGGTCAGTCCCCCTAAACCTACATTGTTCAAGGGTCAACTGTATATCAATCATTTACAGTTTTTAAGTATACCACACTAGCTTTTACAGTGTTAACTACATTCCTTAATAAAACCTGTCACATGTGTTTGAGAATCCTGAACATCATTCAGATTAGCAGCAACTAATCATTTATCTTTATCTCTTATCATTTTAGTGCTTTTCTTAAAATAAACTATTCTTACCAAGTAGCCATTCCTTTTTCTTTAATCTTGATCAACAAGGAAATCAGTACTTTGGCGACTATAGGATATTAGTTAGAACTGGTCTAATCTATTTTCAATTTAACATATTTTATACTTCACGCAATATGAAGTATAACAATAACAATATTATTTGCTGCTCCTCAGAAGTTATAAATGTTAGATAACTTTGATAAATATTTATAAAATTTGTTGTATCCTAGCACAATACCTCAAAAGCAGAATTAAGGGGCAAGTATTTTCTCCCCGATTTTAGACATGAAGGGAATCAGTGAAAGCCATACACAAGATAAAAAGGAAACAGTATAAAACTGCACAGAGAATGAGGTTGTCCGAGTCTGAATGCATAACCAGTGCCTAGACCTCAGTTAACATTTCTCCTCCTCCCTGACCTGCCTATGCTCCCAGTGTGTAGGAAACAGTATTTGATCCTATCCAAGTACCCTCCCTGGCCACTTTCTCCAAGGCCATTTACTCTATGTCACATTGAAGGGAATGAACTACAGCATTCTTTTTTAAATATTTTTTTTTCAATTAGTTTACAGTCAATATTTTTTTTTTTTTTTATTTATTGATTTGAAAAATAGAGGGGACAGGAGAGAGGAGCAAAGGAGAGAGAGAGAAAGAGAGAGAGAGATAAATGTCAATTTGTTGTTCCACTCACTTAAGCATTTACTGGTTGTTTTTTGTATATGCCCTGACCTGGGGTCAAACCCACAACCTTGGTATATCAGGACAACGCTCTAACCAACTGAGCTACCCAGCCAGGGCCCATTCAATATTACTTTGTATTAGTTTCAGGTATACAGCATAGTGGTTAGACAATCATATATTTTATAAAGTGAGCCCCTCCACCTCGATATTTCAGGTACCCACCTGGTACCATACATAGTGATTACAAAATTACTGACTGAGTTACAGTACTCTTCATATCCCTATCATTTAAAAAAATTAGCTAATACAAAAAAAAAACACCCCAAAAATTCCCAACATCAGGAACATGGTGATAGATGTAAAGTATTATATGTAAGTTGCAAAAAGGGAAAAAGGAAAAAACCTCATGGGATAGACACAGCTTGCCAAAAGTTCATGTGAAAACGATTTGAGGATTTTGTTGACTGTAAGTCTAGGATAAGCCAGCAAAAATGGCCTGGACACTAAAAGAATGAGAAGGAATGAAAAGCTTACAGCATTAGGAGAAGTGCCACCCTTAAGTTAAAAGAGGGGTCACAGCCTCACCAGTCCTTCCTGCAAATCAAGCAATGCTGGGAGTTTCATTTTTGGTTATAGGAGGCTTTAAAGGCAGCAGCAATGCGAGTCCCAAGGTGCCTGCAGCAATTCCATGAGTGGAGAACTGGGGAAGGAGCTCTGGGTTTCCAGCTTGGGAAGGGAAGACAAGACACCTGTCACTGCCTTCACAAATTGGTCACAGGGAAGAGGCATGAGCATGCTCACTCATAAATGGGAACAAAAGAAGGCGAGACAAAAAGTCAGAAACATTTCTGCTTAGAGGATAAAAATCATTCTTTCAATTAGAGCTGTGTAAAATGGTATAGACATCTTAAGGAACAAAGAGCACATCCTTGAGGAGAAGGTACGAGAACTGGATGGACGGAGCATGTCCCCACTGCTCAAAGTCAGACTTTCAATTCCCCAAGTCAAGGGCTTTAAGTGAGGACAGACACTGAGAACTGCAGCAGTTAACCCACACAGCTCTGCAGCTCCTGCCCTGCAGGCTCCTCTTCCGGGAGGGAGTGAGGGGGCTTCCTCTTCTCAAGACCAGATATTTTAAATCAGGAACATTCCTAGAGAACCAACACTGAAACCAAGGCTGACAAGATTTAAAGACTGGTTGTGCCAGCCCAGATCTGCCACTGGGAGTACATCCAAAGCTTTGTTGTTTTCCCAGGCCAAGGGAATGGCTCCTGTGTGTCCAGAAGCTTCAGTGACTCTGTGAAACCCAACTCTGGCCTACCTTCGATTAATTCTGCAGTCAAGGAACAAGAACTCCACCTACCAAGTGGGACCTGTAGTCTCTGAAACCTGCTGTTTTTGAAAGCGAGACTTCATCTTGATTTACAAGGATAAGAGGAAAAAATAAAATAAAGAAAAGCCCTTTAAGGTATACTGAGGAATACTGAGGAACAGGGTAAGGCAACCTGAACACTGTAGTTACCTCCTTCAGAATGTATTGAGTAAAATGCACTCAATTCACAGGCATCTTAGAGAAGATGCTTTATGGTGTTCTGCTTTCTCTGTCTCTCTCCAGGGATCTCAGCCACTATCTCAAGACCATAAAAGATTTCTTTTTTCTTCTTTCTTTTTAACTCTTTTTTTTAATTGAATTTATTGGGGTTACATTGGTCACTAATTACATAGGTTTCAACTATACAATTCTACAATATGTCATCTGCACATTGCATTGTGCTCTCATCATCCAAAGTCTAGTCTCCTTCCAATAATTTCCTAACCTATAATACACCTTTAGCTCTCAATTCTTTCCTAAACTTGACTCAAACTCTCAATCACCTCTTTAAGCATCTCGCAGACTGCAGGCACCTTGACCTTAAAACATCCAAATCAAGTTTATTCTCTTTGCCCTAAAACAGGCCTCTCTCCTTCCTCCTTGTCTCCCAAATGTCTTCTAGGTAACTCATTTCAAAACCTGGATGGCGGCTTCCACTCTCCTCTCTCCTTACTCCATCTTTCCATCAGCTCTCTCACAATGAACCCCAAATCTCAAGTGCTGGTCTAGGCCTGTACTAATTCGGTCAGGCTGCAGCAAGACCCCTGACCTGCAGCCCTGCTTCTGGCCCCTCGCAGGGTATATCCCACTCTCCACAGACAACCTCCTCTTCCAGAAACACAGCTCTAAGGGCGTCAGCCTACCACGCACAAACCTAAGCTTCTCTCTCTCCTCTACCAAAACATCAACCTAGCCCAACTGTCAGAGCTGCCCCCAGTCTCCTCTTCCCTGTGAGCTCCTTATTCACCAACTGGGGCGGGCATAGGGCATGGGCTGGGTCACTCAGCTCCACTCAAACAAAAGCTGGGCTTTGGCTCATTTGGATTTCCACTTCCATGCCTCTGTTCATGTATTGGGTTAGCCAAAAGGTCCATTTAGTTTTTTTCCATAAAATAAAAGATACATTTTTCATTTCACCAATAATTTTACTGATCTGGATATTCTGAGAGTGTCAGCTACCTCCCACTATTGGCTTCTAGTGGGTAGAGGCTAGGGCCCTGCTAAACATCTTCTGATGCGTAAGACAGCCCCACAGCAAAGAATTATTTGGCCAAAATGTCAGTACTACCAAGGTATTTCGCAAACCACTTTTGACACATTTGATCAGTCACAGCACCTTCTCTATACACTGCACAAATCGTTTTTGCATTTCAATTGCATTTTTACCTTCCTTGAAACGATAAAGCATAACACACCAAAAATGCAGCATACCTTCTTCCATCTTCAATATTAAAATGGCTGCACAAAAATTCACCAATTTTGATAAGTTTTTTTAAATACATGCTGATATGACAGCTGTCACAATACAATCTAACGGAATTGTTTTGAGTGAAATTAAAGACAACTAAGTACTACTAAAGCCATCTTATGAAAAAAAGTAGCAGACTTTTTGGTCAACCTATTATTTTCAAATATGGGAAGAGAATCCCTTCCACTCACCTAGAAACTCAGTAACATGGAGATTTCTGGAACCATAAGAAGGTTGTGACCATAGTAAACATATTTGCACTATTTTATGCCCATTATACAGTTAATTTATTAAAAATCAGTACACAGGGGGTTTTTGGTTTGTGTTTCTGAAGTCAAATTTTACTATTAGATCTCTAATATTTTAACTTTTAATATTTTATACAGGTATAAAAAAACACACACACACACAAAAAGCCTGACACAATAGAAACCATCATAATAGACCTGAGCAAATACCTCTAAGCAAATATTGTCTGAAAGGCCTCACAGTGTATTTTCACCTAATGACTGATTTCCTTTGGGTTCACCCTGTGAAAAGAACTTCCGCAAAATACCATTCTCTGCCTCCTGCGGGCCTACAATTATGCACTCTGCTAAACAAATAAACTTCCTTCCTATTTTTAAAGTTTTCCAAAATTAGAGTATCTACATCTTTGGTTGGCACACTACTTCCTGGACTCGAACAGCCATAGAAGTGAAGAAATTCTTCATAGTATTCTGGGAGAGAAAGAGGACGTCAGAAACGGTGGAGCAGCTGCTCTTTTTCAGGGAAGGGGAAACCAAGGCAGAACATAAGGTCACACAGAGGCCCACGGGATTCTCTCAGCCCCACTTCCCCCTTATCTGATCTAAATTGCCTGCGGCCTGACAAAAGCAGATTGCTCTTGTTCTGTGCTACTGAACCAGGGCTTATGTCTAATTCACACAGAATGTGATAAAACCACAGAAAAACTCTAAATATCACTGTGAGTACTGAGTGATGCAGAAAGCTCTGGACTAGGAGTCAGAGCACCTTAATCTTAGCTATGGCTTTGGGAAAGTGACCTCATCTCTGGAGGGTTCCATTTTTCTTTTTAATCTTTTTTTTCTCTTCTTTTTTTTTTTTTAAGGAAAGCACAGAGCTAAGCAACTGTAAAGGTCTTCTCCACGCCTAAATTCCGTGATGATGATGATGATGACGATGGTGGCGGCGGTGGTGGTGGTGGCAGCTGTGGCAGCAATTGTAGTGATGGCTCCCCCTTATGACGTGCTTACTCTGAGCCAGGCATTGTCTGAAGTAGGTTATGTGGATAAATCCTCCCCCGCCTGGAGGATGGCTATGATCCCCACTTTGCGGATCAACACATTCATGCTTAGAGAGAAATGACTTGTTGGAGGTCACATCTCCACTGGTGACAGGTGGAGAGAAGATCTATCCCAGACTAACGAATGGCTCCAGGAGCCCGTTCTTCCTTACCAGGAGAGGACACTCTAAGATGGCTGGCGGGGCTTGCAGTAACATAGGCCTAGATTCCAAACTGAAAAGAATCAGCAAGCATTCAGCACAATGTCCTCATTTTACAGATCGAGGCCTGAGGCCCAGGGAGGTATAACTTGAGTTTAACTCAAGAAATTTACTGGAAATAAATGGCTACGCCTCCCCCCCCACCCCCCATGATGACTAGACAAGCTCTTCCTAAGTACTGCCTGACAGTTCATGCTCTCTCACATCACCTCGTGTGATACCCAAACAGGGCCCCCTGATGGACAGCGGGGCCATGGTCATCATTCCCGTGGCTTCTGGCCAAGGTCAAACAGCAAACTCGGGGCAAAGCGGGGCCCCCAGCCCATGCCTGCAACTTCCTGGCTGGTGCTCTGTCACAGAATAGAGAAAACACCCAGGGCGGCAGGGTTCTCTAGAAGGCCTATTCAGGGGAGACTCTTAACATTAGGAAAATTTTCCACAGAAGCTGAGTAACTATGAAACATGGTTTCATGGTCCTTTGAAAAAAATATCAGATACTAAATGAACACCTTCTAAAGCCCACAATTCTCAGGTCAATAAGAAAACAGAAAACTCAAGGTTATGGTCATCTCAAAACTGGTCTCTTTCTATCACAGTTGCCCCTAACCTCTGAACTTCACTTTCCTCATATTCCTTCTCCAAAAAATACAGGAGGCAGGAAAAGTACCACTGCTTCCACAATTAGTTGGAAGTTGACTACTTCCAATGTAATGGCTGGGACATATTAAGTGCTAAAAATGTCATTATATCTTCCTTTCAATGGTTGTAAGAATGCTAATATAATTTTTCCTCCTGTTAAATCCTCTTTGCAGGTGATGTTTTCTGAGCAAACTCGATCTCCCATATTAGAAAAGAAAGGTATGTTACACACACCTGCTCCACTTCCTGCAGTAGGCCCCCAGAAGTGGGAACACTAAGTGAAATCGGCAGGACACTGTAGCCCCAAACCAGGGAGCCACACTGCTGGGCTCTGGCAACTTCCACTCTCTTCAGATACTCGGGTCCTGGTTTCTTCCTGCACACAGTTCACACAGCTAGTTAGGCCTCCCAGGCTCTTGGGAATTTATGTCACCTTCACATGACAGATGACCCCCACACATCCCCTGCAACAGATGCTCAACGTCAGGCTTCCTTTCTTCGCCCTTTTCCTGGGACCCACTCTGAAATGCGCGTGTATACACTCAGGTGGCTAAATCAGGTATTCTGAAATGTAAGATATTGTCTGATAGATGCACATACTTTTCAGTTTAGTAAAATACTTTGGAGACAAAGCACAAACAAATGTGCAGGGCAACATTAACAAGATATGTAAAACCCAGGGGCCCAAGAACTTGGATTTAAGTTCCATCACAAACCAGCTGTGTGATATTGTTCAAATAAAATTACTTCATTGCTCTGGGTCTCAGTTTCCTCATTTAGAAAAGAATAGCAGCTTTATTCATAATTGTCAAAACTTGGGAGTAACTAAGGTGTGCTTCTATAGATGAATAGATAAACTTGGTCAATCCGGACAATGGAATATTATTCAGCACTAAAAAATGAGCAATCCAGCCATGAAAAGACACAGAAGAAACTTAACTGTACATTACTAAGTGAAAGCAGCCAATCTGAAAAGGGCATATACTTTATGATTTTAACTGACATTCTAGAGAAGGCAATAATATAGAGATCAGCGGTTGCCAGGGGATGAGGGGAGAACAGATGAAGAGGTAGAACATGGAGGATTTTTAGGACACTATTCGGTATGATACTACAGATACATGTCATTATACATTTGTCCAAACACACAGAACATACAACACCAGGAATGAACCAGAGTTAGTATAAACTGAAGACTTTGGGCGATGATAATATGTCAATGTAGGTTTATCAACTGTAACAAATGTACCACACTGGTTGGGGATATTGATGATGGGGCAGACTAGGCATGTGTGCGAACAGAGGATCTATGGGAAATATCTGAACCTTCGGCTCTCTTTAAAAAAAAAAAAAGAAGGGCAGGTGTAAGAGCACACAATGCAAATTTTTCCTTCTATTCCAGTTCCCCAGACACAATTTCAAGGTTATTGTGACTTTAAGTTTGAAAAGTTTATTTCATTAATTTCTACTGTTATCCTTCCAGAAGATACAAGGAACTAACCTGATATCATGGCATTTGTTCCAAAAAATATGAGCAACTCCTATCTCTAAAGGTAGGTGTAACAGAAACTACTACACTGAGAACTTTGTTACTCCAAGTGTGGCCCCCAGACCAGCGGCATCAGCATCACCAGGGTGCTTGCTGCAAATGCAGGGTCTTGCATTCCATCCCAGATCTTCTAAAGCAGAATGACATTTGAACAAGATCCCCAAGTGAGCTGCATGCATTGGGCATATAACGCAACACCGCCCCTATTTTCATGGAGTTTACAGGCTAGGAGAAGAGATAAAATATTCAAATAACTGTAACTCAAGGCCTCACACAGAATGGACTATGTGGCTATGAGAACGTGGGCAAAAACAGGCTTTAGTCCCTACAGGGGTCCCCACTGCCCCAGGATAAAATGCCAGCTCCTCTGAAGGGATCTGCTGCCATGTGCATCCTGGCCCCTGCTCACCTGGCCAGTCTCACCGCCGCTACTCCCTACGCAGCTTCTCCGACGTGCCTCCAGGTCTTTCTGTGCGCACGTTATTCCAACTGCCTGCCACCCTCTGCTGACTGTTCTTTAGCCACCTTCAGGCAGGGGTGGAGCCACCCCCTTTTGTCCCATGCCACAACCCAGCTGCTAGTGGTCTAACGTCCCTGGGCAGAAGAGCTCCCACAGTACAAAGACAATACCCTAGGGGTTATTTTCTACCCTGTTTAGTACAATTCACCGAATGAATGAATATCTGAGATGTTTCTGGGAGGGAGTGAAAGATGAGAAGGGTTTAGATAAATGGAAGATCAGGGTAGAGGCACAGACAGGCTAAGATCAGTTTAGAGAATGTGGAAAACGAACTATCATCTGCTTTTTTCTCTTTAGGAGATCTGTTCTGGGCTCATGGACTAGGTGGGGTTTCTATCCCTGCTCTTCTCCATTCTCTCTTAGCAAAACCTGCCTGGGACCAAATTATTGTCACTCTGAGCAACTAGAGCTCCCAAAGCCCAGAGAAGCTACTGCCACTGCCAGACAAAAACACCCCCACAGGTCCTCTGCCGAAATCTTGTTCAGGACTACACTAGCTTTGCTTAGCAGTCAGCAAATTTTTCAAATTCAAGGGATGGTCTGACTATGACAGCGTTTCCCCTCTTTATTAAAATCAAATATCCACTAATTAAAAGTCATTTAAGTCTACATAAAGAAAACTTTTAATACATATACTTTAAATAACCCATCACATTAAGCTAGGACACACCGACATTGGTCTGACTTTAAGCAAGACAGCAGAAGAATTGCTGCCTGAACTCTAGCTAGTCAGATTCATGCCTTACAGGAAGACTGCTGTGTTCTGTGTAAACAGAAAGGCAAGTTCAACGGATCTAAGGGACCCAAGGTGGACTGATCCAGTCTGCAGAAAATCTCAAAGGTAAATAAATAAGCCCAGAGTCCGGGCACAGCTGCACCTGAAAGCCATGGTTAGAAGCAGCTGAACAGCCGCACTTATACTCAACATAAAAGCGGCAATTAGTCACCTGGTCATTTGCACCAACCTCAGACAAGCAAGAGAGCAAAGCCTCTGGGTCGCATCATTTCAGAAGACATAGAACAATTACGTATCCGCTGGCGCTCCTCCCTTACTACCCAAGCCCAAGCTACCACTTTTACCTCCTACCAGAACCACAACAGCATGAGCGGCCCCTTGGCTTCCAGCGACAGTGTACACAAGCTGTGCTGACGTCACTCCGCTCTTTCACACCTCCTAATAGCTTCCACTACACTTTAAAGCAAACCCAAACCCATACTGTGCCTACAGAGCCTTAAATATCCTGGCCCAGATAACCCCTCCAGACTCACCATCTACCCCTCCCACCCATCACACCTGCCGCTTCAACACGCCCACCTGGTGCCACCTCCAGGCCTTGGTCCCTGCTGTTCCCTCTGCCTGGACCATGTTTAGTGCCCTCTTACCACACTGATGCAATGTCACCTCCTTACCATCCCGGACCCCAGTCACTCTACCAAAGTACCTTGTTTACTTTTCTTCCTAGCACACACCACCATCTGAAATTACCTTGCTCATCTATTTGTCTACCTCTCCCATCCGTTAGCTGTCTCCCCTGTCTAGAATTCAAGCTCCATAAAAACATGAACCTCGTCTGCCTTGTTCACTGTTTAATCTCTAGTTCCTCAAACGGTACCTGGTATATAGTAGGTGCTCAAAATATACCTGCACCAAAAACATTTTATCAAATAACTCAGTAATGAACAATGGCTACAAACCTATGTTTTATGCAAAGCCAAAATGTGAGAAACCTGGTATTACATAAATTATCAATTAGTAACCACTTGTTTTACAATAGAGTCATTCCTTCCCTAATGCATTTTTAAGTATTTGGCTTATGAAGCTTCAGTGTGCACTTTTTAAAGGATAATCTATTTGACAAAGTAAACTAACTCCTCCAGGGCATGAACAGTGCCTGGTACACAGAAGATACCCAATAAACACCTACTGAATAAATACATGAGCACTGGAAAATAACTTAATAGGCAAGGTCTAAACTTTATGAAAGGGCACTTGGATTTGAGAACACAGCAAATTTGACTATATTTAGGTCCCATTTTCCATTTTACCTGATAAATGAACACAAATATTTATAATCCACTAATTTGAGACGCTAGCAATAATCTTACCCATTATCTATACAAGCAGGTGCAAATCCAAGTAAATTCAGAAACTTGCCTGGCGGTTCTGCTGCAGTTAGTCTTCACCAACTGATATATGGAGTAGAAATACTCAGAACTGCCAGGCTGTTGGGATGTCTCTGGGTTTAGTATGAAAATCACAAAGCTTGAGGTTCGTTATTATTTATAGTCTACATAAAAACTCAAGTATTCTCAACGACAGACTAATCAAGAAATCACACCTCTACATAACCTGGCCCCACGTGCGATACAATGCACACCTGCTTTAATGTTCCAGGTCCTGCCCAATATAAAACCAAAAAAAAAAAAAAAAAAAATTCCGTATTATTACAGATAATCTCTTTGAAATAAAATTCTTCCCTGTTTGGCTTTACTCTTACACCATAAAATTGCTCACTGTAAATAGTCATACAATATTAATGTATCACCCCCAAAAAACAGATTCATGTTCAGGTATCCATCTGCTTCAAGCTACGCCCACTCCCCTTTCCTCCTTCCCTACCAGCTGTTGAGCTGCAGTTGGCAAAGGTTAAAATTGAAAAGAAAAGTAGATGTTTGTGTGAGGTGTGTGCTTATATGCATTTGTGTGTTCTTGAAGGGTCATTCTAAAATCAAATATAAATGTACTTTGGGATTATGCACATTGTGTACATTATCTGGGCCTCTTGCTTCTGCTTTTAGAGCGTTCCCTAGTCTATAATGCAAAGTGTGTTAATGACTTGTCTCGACTGAAAAACTGAAAAATGAATAGAAAGTCACTCTTATAATCTATAACTCCAAGAAATGAACTTTCATTTTCTAAAAGCTCTCATAGAATAACATATTATCTATAAAAATCAATTTCAGGATGCAATTCATATCACACCACCTAGAAGAAATAAAGTAACGATACGTTTTAAAATTATGGTGACAATTGATAAATTTGCTCCAAAAACATTTCCGTTTGTTGTTGTTCTTCTGCAGTTTAAATAACTTTGGAATAACATGATTCAGAATTTAGATCAAATTAATAACCTACAGTTCATTTACATAAACTTTTCAAAAGTATTGCCAGTTGGCTGGCTACCCTTGTGAAAGTTCTTTTTTCTTTTTTAAATAGGCTTTGATCTGGTATTTTCACTGTCACCTACGTAGGCCAAAAGTCCATCTCTCATCCTTGTGAAAAGCATTTTATTAAATACATTTTTAAAAAGTAAGTAAAACTATAAAACAGTACTAGAAAAAAGCTGGGGGTTTTGTTAAGATTTACTTCTTATTGATTTTGTAATTAAAAAACGTAAGTTTCTATGTGGGGGGTTTTTTCCCCTCCTTTTGGCCTTACTACAGTCAAATCCTTAACCTAGAATGGGTAAGCAAAATATAACCAGACCACACACCCTGAATTACTTTTCAAACTATGTAACACATCTTTAAAATTTAGCATTATTTATAAAAAGCCAGTTAGCTGTCACTTCAAACCAGAAAATCTGAGCATTATCAATTTTTCTTCAGCAGAAGATTATGATTTGAAACTTTGTGGTCTTTTCATTTTACAACCAGCTGTGTTTCAGGAAGTGAAGATTCTAGTAAGGATTCAGTGATGGAATAGGACGTGGCACCTGTCTAATGACTAATTTTATTTGGTCTCTGTGTCTCCATTTTGTTATCACTGAAATGACAGACAAAGCATTAGATGTCTCATAAACAGGTATTCACAAAAATGTACTTTAAAATAACACTCTAAAAGCGTTGCATCATAACTAGAGCTGTAACAACCACCTAATTAGTATCCTAATTAGTAAAGGGTCACAGGATGGCTAAAGGGTTCTCTCAATGTGGGCTTGTTACCATGCCACAGCCCAGGAGCGAGCACTACTAAGGTGCTAGCAAAGGGAGGGGTCCCTAGGGAGCCAGAAAGATGCCCTATTGCCCTGCTGGCCCTAGAGGCTGTAAGGGGTGCATCATTCAAAAGGCACAAACACCCAGGGGATGGGGTATTATTCTATTACTGTGTTCTCATGCTAGTGGGAACTCTGGAAATCCACTCTGATCCCTTCCTTTTTGCAATAGGGACACTGGCCTGGATTTGTCACGCTCAGTTATTCTGAAGGCGCCAATGTTCTGAAAATAAAACTTTAAGGAACTAGAGAGCAAAGAACTTACATTTAAAACTCAGACTTCACAACCTGCCTTCAAAGCCAAGGAGTTAAAAACAAAAGACACACACTCTAGGTGCATCTGGACGTCCTCCGTGTACTATCCGAGACAACCAATTCAAACAGAGATCCTAGAGGATGACACACAGGTCCGAGCCCATACACGAAGCGCTGAATCCACCACGCGTGGGGGACTGCGGGGCCAGAGAAGCTGATCGCTAGGCGCTAACACCCGTGTTCCCACGCGTCAGCCTCACTCTCCCAACCTGTGAAATGGGCGTGACACCACTTGCCCGTTTGCTCCAAGGGGATGGCTACGAATGAATGAGAAACGCCAGGACAACGACCCGGGGCGCACTGGCTGCTCTCCCGCCGCGGTCCCGGGGCTGCGGGGCGTCCCCCGCCGCGGGCGGCTAGGGCTCAGTCAGACCACCCCCGCCGCCGGCGCTCCCCGCGCTCCGGACCCCCGACGGTTACAAATGTTCCTACAACCGCGCCCGCCGGGATACCGGCTCTCCGGGCCGTCCGCGGCGGTAACGGGCGCCCGCCCGACGCCGCCTACCTTGGCCACCCAGCTGAACAATGGTGACATCGCGGGCCGAGCGGCGGCTCCTCGCCCGCCGCTCCCGCTCACTCCCGCCGCCGGCCCGTGGAACGGCAGGCAGCAGGGAGCGGGCTCCGGGCGCGGCGGGGTGCGGGCATGGCTACTCCCCCGGCGGCGGCGGCGGCGGCGGCGGCGGCGGCGGGCTCCTCCCCGCGCGTCACTGCCCGGAGAGGTCGCGTCCGCAAGACTGCCAGACTCTGAAAGGGAAGTGGGTGGGGACAGCGCGGAGGCGGGGAGGGGAGCGAGCGCGGGAGGCCCCGCCCCCACCCCGCCCACCCCCTACGCTAGGCGCGCGGCGGGAAGTTGGGAGGCGCCGGGATCTCCTTGCTCCCGCTGCCCTGCGCGGCGCAGCTCCGGGGGGAGGAGTCTAAACTCTGATGACTAGACTAGGGACGCGGCTTTCTTGGCCTCCCGGCTACGTTTCTCCTAACTTTCGGAAAACTTGAAATTCCTGTCCCTGAGGTTTGATCAAAGCCCCAGAGTGGGAGAGACCACAGAAGCCCGCCCAACTTTCTAAGGGTTACCCCCATCTCTAAACTCAGGAGATTGCAGGTAACAAAAGGACTAGTGTTTCCCTGGCCCCTAATAACCTTTATGCAATCGAAGGTAGTTTTCTCCGAGTCAGACAACTCGGCTATTGAGACTAGAAAAGGGGCGGAGGAAAAGAACCTTCAACTCCTGCCAGCCCCGAGGTTTTAGCGACGGAGTGTTTAAGCGACGTGAGAAATGTTGATTTCACCAGTTCTCGTCCAAGGCAAGATAATAAGACAAGTGTAGTGAGTTTATAGCTAACAAAGGTTAAGTTGAGTTTCAAACTCAGCTCCACGTTGAACAAAATGAAAAAGGCCAGAGGTCTAGCAGCAGATGTGTGAGTGCGTGTGTCATGCTGAGCCACTCACTGAGTTCCACTCTAGCCCAAGAATTTTGCTTCTTTCCTTTTGTCGGAATAATCGTGCATTATCTTCATGATAGGTTAGTCGGACATTTTAATGATGTTCCCAAAATGCCTGGCATCTGAGTTAGGTGGGTATATTCGTTATCTGTTGCTGAGTAACAGACTACCCCAAACCCGAGTTTAAATCAACAGTTTCTGTGGGTGAGAAATCCAGAAGCACCTTAGCTGAATGCCTCTGGCTCGAGGTCTCTCTTGAGATTGCTTATAGTTGGCGCCGCAGTCATCTCAGGACTGGACTGGGGCTGAAGAATCCCCTTCAGTGGTTTTCAGGATTCCTTCCTTGAAGGCTGTTGGTTTCAGGGCCACCATTTCTTGCACCATGGTGGTCCTGTCCGTAGGGCTGCTCACAGAATGGCAGCTTGCAACCCCAGCACAAGTGATCTGAGTAAGAGCACGTGTCCAAGAAGGAAGTCAGCTGTTGTATAAACCAGCAATCTTCAACATTTTTCATCTCATGGCACACACAAACTTACTGCTAAAATTCTGCAGCCCACCAAAAAATATATTTTTTGCCAATCCGACAAAAAAAATAGGTATAATTTTGATTTATTCACATGGAATGGTTATTGTGTTAGCTATTGTCATTTTTTAAATTTGACAACCTAAGGGGAAAATGTCAGTGCCCCTGACTAAATAATCAGGTACTGCATGTTTTAAAAATTCTTGCTGCACACTGGTTGAAAATCTCTGGCATAAACTAGTCTCAGAAGTTACACCTCAAGACTTGTGCAGTATTCTATTCACTAAAAGTAGGGAAATTAGTCTAGTCCACACTCAAGGCCTGAGTACCAACAGGAGGATCATGGGGGAGGTAAGGGACATCATCTCTTTTTTTCTCCTTCCCAGTAGGGTGCATGGGAATAAGATAAGCGATAAAGGCATGGCGAACATCGAAAGTGATATCATTCTAAAAGAGCATGGCTGGGTAATTGAAACATGCCTCAGAAGTATTTTAGGGAAGTGCTTTTCTTTTATTCTTTTAAGCAGAGATGTTCCCTAAAAAAATTAAGAGGTAGGAAAAGGGAGTGCATTTGTAACCATTTAACGAAATCTTTCCCTGTGACCATATCACTTCCCCAAGCAAGCGGAAGAGATGCAGGCTAGAGCTCCATTAAAGTCAGAGCCCTTCTGACTTTCCAGCCTTGCTCCACAAAGGTCAGTCCATGGAATGCAGGCACTGGTCTAAGCCAGGCCTGCTGAGTCAGAGCCTCCATTTCACCATGATTCCAGGTAGCTAGAATGCACATGAAAAGTTTGAGAATGCGCTAGGATATGAGATTAATTGACATCAGTTTAACAATAATAATAATAAAGCACTGACAAATAGCTCCCTAAGAAAGCAGTTAAAATTGTCCTGTGTCCTTGGAATGGTGTGAACTAGAGAGAAATCTCAAGAGTTCCTAGGCAACAACATAATTTTGATGGGAGTGGATAAGCAGCTGAGCACCAGGTGGGGCAAGTTAGAGTGGTGACAAACACCATCTTACTCTATCGCCGCAGCCCCCAGGCCGAGCTCTATGAGAATGCCCACAACTTAGAGGCAACACTGAGGAGAGAATGAGAGGAGCCCGAAATTGACTAAGGAAACCTGCATTACCTCTAACGGATTGAGATAAATTTTCTGCCACTTGAACAGGAGGTGGAATGGCAAAAAAACAAAAAACAAAACAAACAAACAAAAAAAACCAAATCACTAAATTTAAGAGAATATAAATTGTATTCTTACTAAAACAAAAACAAACAAACAAAAAAAATGAAATCAGACCAAATCCTGAATGTAATACAGTTACAATGGGATAGGATGCAGGTGAAACAAGGAAATCAAAACTTCACTTGTTTAAACCTGAAACCAAGTCTCCATATATACACATCACATGGAGGCTCTTGCAGATCTTGGTCTGAACTTGCCCAAAGCTTACATCTCTTTTAGACTCACAGAGGTCTCAGCCTGCTCCGGGTCTCCCTGGTCCAGGACCAGACAGAATCACTCATTTCACTACCTTTCCACAGAGTAGACTTGATAGACAATAAGGTGTGGAACTCTAACACCAAATCTATTGAGAATATACATGAAAGATCTTACTTTAATTCACTGCCAACATGTAGTTTGTCAGTCACATTGCACAAAGAAATTCTGTTATAATCTGGATTTCATTAAAGGAAAACTGTTAACGCCAATCTAACTGATCCCACACTCAAAACAAGTTTCCTTAAAACACCACATTCCCACCCTGGCTGGTGTGGCTCAGTGGACTGAGCACCAGCCTGTGAGCTAAAGGGTCACTGGTTCGATTCCCAGTCAGGGCACATGCCTGGACTGAAAGCCATGTCCCCAGTAGGGGGGGCGCGAGAGGCAACCACACATTGATGTTTCCCTCTCTCCCTCCCTTCCCCTCTGTCTAAAAATAAATAAAATATTTAAAAAAAGAAAAAAACCACCACATTCCCTCCCATCCGAAAAACGTATCCTTCCCGAAGACTGTATATTTCCCTCAGGGATGAACTGTACGTAGACCAGGCATCAGTGATTTTTAACAGCTTCCTGTGATTCTATTTCAGCCAGAATTGAGAACCTCCACAGACAGAATAGTCATTGCTCAAAGATGCCGATGTTTCCGAGACCTGATTGTCTATGAGTTAACGGTAGTGCCAAGGGGAGTAGGTGGGGGAGGAAGGCTGCTGATTTGGCTGCTCTGGGCAAGGTGGAATTCTCAGATACCTCAGAGGGCAGGCAGGTCATATAAATGTGTGGAGAGGGCCATGTGTGAGACAGTAAGGAATGAATGAACTATGGCATCTTGGAGAAGCCATGCTCAATTATTAAAACTCCACCCTGCCAAGCAAAATGTGTCAGCCAAATGAATTCAGGCAGAGAGGTTAATATTGGTGTTGACATCTAGGCTTACTTAAGCTCCCAGGAGTGTGTGTGTGTATGTTTGTATATTTCCCCAAGGTGATTCTGTTAGCTAGGATTGACAACCACTTCCGAAGATCTAGATCAATTATTAAAAAAAAAAAAAAGATATGGTTGCTCTGTGCAGAGCAACAGGCTATCCAGATATGACCGCAGAGATTCAAACAAATAGGATTGACAGAAAATCCAAGACTGCTGTCTTTCTAAGTAACTTTAAAAGTATGATTATTATCAGTTTCCTGAGAAGGGGAATGGGTCATCAAGGAACACGCATAATGAACCCCTGGACAAAGCCAAATGGGGAAGCATTGAGGGTGGGAGGTGGGGATGGGCGGAGCTGGGGAAAGTGGTGGAGGGAAAAGCTTGACAAAAACAAAACAAAACAAAACAAAACAAAACAAAACATAGACAGGGAGAGGTTAAGAATAGTATAGGAAATTGAGAAGCCAAAGAACTGATATGTACAACCCATAAACATGAACTAAGACGGGGGGCGGGGGGAGAGGATGATGGAATTGGGTGCAGGGTGGAGGGGAAAAAGGGGAGAAAAGAATGGGACAACTGTAATAGCATAATCAATTTTTAAAAAATTTTTAAAAGGAGGACTTGAAAAAGGGGAGATAGGCAAGAACTGGAAGAACTGCTCCCCTACTAAGCCTGACCCTGACATCCCCCTCCCTCACAACAAACCCTGACACTCCTGCCCTGCTCTCCTACCAATTTCCTCCTTTGAGGAGGAGCAAGAGGCAAGGATAGCAAAACCTTCTGAGGGCTGAGAGGGATTTTCAGACAGGCTGCTCTCCCAGGCTGCTTCCCCAATGTGGGGAAGATGCAAATGCAAGACCTCACTCTACCAACCTGTCCCCCGGCTTCCCTATGAGACCTGGTTAAAAGCAGGAAACTCAACTTCAAATGAATCAGAACCACTTGGCAACTATAGCTGACACCAATTACAGTGTGTGTTTTCTTTCCATGCCACCAAGCACTACTCCGACACCAGCCTAGGAGACCTACAATTCAACTCAATTCTGACACTATCTACCTGGAGATAGCGTCAGATCCCATAGGTTAAGGGCTCAGTCCTACAACACTGCCCTCTTCCCCCACTTCAGATGCCAATCAAAGTCCAGGCTGTCACCTGTGCATCTGACCAACTAGCTATAGATCACAGGTTCTCACAACCTCCTTCTTGGGTTCAATTAATTTATAGAGTGGCTAACAGAAGTCAGAGCAACATTTCACTTAGGAGTTTCATGGTTTATTACAAAAAGCTATAACTCACAAACAGCCAGATGGAAGAGATGAACGGGGCGAGGTGCAGGGAAAGGGCACAGAGCTCCCATGCCCTCTGGGGGCAGCGCTCTTTCTACATCTACATGTGTTCACCAACCTGGAAGCTACCTGAACCCCATCACTTGAGTTTTTATGGAGGTTCCATTATATAAACATAATTGATTAGATCCTTGGCAATAGGTGATTGAACTCGATATCCAGCCTCTCTCCCCTCCCCTGAGGTTAGGCAGGACTGGCAACTTTAACCCTTTAATCACGTGGCTGGTTCCCCTGGCAACCAACCTCCAACCTTTGCTGACTTAGGGGTTTAACCAAAAGTTGCCTTATTAACATAACAAGAGACACCTTTCTCATTCTCTTCAAGGGAAATCCAAGGATTATAGGAGCTCTGTGCCAGGAAGGGGAACAAAGACCAAATATCTATTTCTTATTATACATCACAATATCACAGTGGCTGATCAGGAGTTTATTCAAGTCGCGAATATTCATTAGCATCTATTGTATAAAGCAACACCTGTCCTTACAAGAAATAGCAAAAGTGATCGGACCTGAAGCTTGACCTCAAGGAGCAGAGACAGGAGCCAGAGGACCTAGCAGGGAACTCCATGGAGTTCCCAGAGAAACAAGGGGAGGTGGGGCTGCAGAGGAAGAGCCAGCTTCCTGGCTGGAGGACTTCAGGACTTCCACAGGCGGTGATGCGAGAGTGGGCTGTCCAGGAAGAAGGACCCCGGCTGGACAACGGCTTGGAGGACGGCACGCAGTCGTCTCTCACCAGCATGAAAGTTTGTTTGCAGAAAAAATATTTGCTGAGAATACTATCAAGTCCAGAAAAATGATGAAAAAAATCCCTCTGTATGCAGTGAAAACATATGTCCATGAAAAAACTTGTATGACTGTTCATGGTAGGGATTATTCATATGGCTAAAAAGTGGAGACAACCTGAATGTTCATCAATTAAAGAATGAAAAAACAAAATGTAATATACCCACACGATGGAATATTGGAATATTATTTGGTCATAAAAAGTAATACATGCTAATACATAAATGGACTTAAAGATATTATGCTAAGTGAAAGAAGCCAGACCCAAAAGACTATATGTTATATGATTCCATTTATAAGAAATATCCAGAAGAAGCAATCCATAGAGACAGAAAGTAGATTCACAGTTTCCAGGGACTGGGGGGCAGGGATAAATGAGGAGTGACTGCTAATGAGTTTCTTTTTGAGGAGATGTAATTACTTTGGAATTAGATAGCGGTGATGTGAATATACTAAAAGTCCAAATTTCATGGTATGAAAATTATATCTTAATTTTTAAAATCCCTCTATGTGACCATAGTTGAATGACTTTAGATTAATCGCTTTCCTGAGGCTTTACCCTAATGGAGCCCACACTTCCAAAGGCTAGTTTCAGGATTAAATGAGACGCGTATAAAACACTCAGCCTGTCTCCGCAGACGGTAGGCGCTCAGCAAACGTTAGCTGTAGTGGCAACAGGGAGTAGCAGCAGTGATTGCTGTCGGTTAGTAACGGGTATGTGTGATGGTTAATTTTATGTGTCAGCCGGACTGGGCTGAGGCATGTTCAGGGAGCTGGTAAACATTATTTCAGGGTATATCTGTGAGGGCACCTCTGGAAAGACGTTTGAATCAGTAAAGATTGCTCTCACCAACGTTGGGTGGACATCATCCGGGCTTTGGCCTGAGTAGAACAAAAAGGCGGAAGGGCGGATTTGTCCTGTGCCTGAGCTGAGACATCCATCTTCCCCTGCCCTCGAATATCAGCACTCCTGAGGACTCAGACCGGGACTTACACCATCGGCTCTCCAATCCTCAGGCCTTTGGACTTGTGCTGGGTTACACCTGCAGCTTCCCGAGTTCTCCGTCCTTCAGATGGCAGACCTTGGGACTTCTCGGCCTCCATCCCACGTGAGCCAACTCCTATAACACATCTCCTCTTCCTTCTCTCTCTCTCTCTCATGTATATATAATTTTTTCTGTTTCTCTGGAGAACTGCGACCAATACAGTATGATATATGATTAATGGAGAAATAATACAGAAGAGATGGGCTGGAGGGCTGATGATCTTGGCTGGGTTTATAGACAAACAGTGGAGATCAAAGAGGAGGCTGCGTGTTGGCCAAAACTAATTCCAGGCTCGGCGGGCCACCAGGTGTCTCTCAGTATTTCCTCTCCCTTTCCAGGAGCTGCTGTGTCTAGCAGCATGACTGTGTTCCACTTGCTACTTTATAAGCCATACGGTGACCCCTCCAAGGTTCTCTGGTAAATCCCTGTTATTCCAGCTGGGCAGAGACTTGGAGTTCGTGAGCACACCAACCCCGCACACTCAGCCAGTTCAGAAATTCCTTCCCAACCAACCGATTCTGTTCGCTCATGCCCCCCACTCACTCACTACTCCCCATCCTCCCTTCCCTACAATCCGGGGCCTCCCTGCCTGTCCACACCTCTCTCTTTCTCTCAAGCGCACACACGTACTCACATTCTAAATCATGCTAACTTCAAAACTAGAGTCTCTGAGTGACAAGACCAAGTACTTTGAAGATTGGCTTCAGAGCAAATGTGCTCAATAAATTGGAGAATGACTGAAAGAAAATACAGGGGGGAAGCAAAGGATAAATTTGGTGAAGGTTTATTTGGAGGAGGACAGTAAGTTCCAGTGAGAGCTGAAGAACATTGCGCTTGAACAGAACCATGTCAATGATTAAGTTAAGGTCTCTAATTTTATGTTTTGATTGTAAAGGGAACCAAAATTTTGCCACCCTGAGGTTGCCTTTGTGGGAATTTGATTTTTAAGCTGTTTGTTAAGAAACAAAAGACTCAGAAAGAACCCTTGACTCTCCCTGCCTTTCTTGCCGAAGAGATTCAGACAGAGAAATACGCTCCCGGAGGGAGATCTGAGGATACCCCCTTAGCCTGATTTGAATGAAGTTTGGTAACTAAGAGGTCTTCAGGCAGGGGCTCTTAGCTAGATGCTCCTGTGTCCCATTGTTTCCGAGCTGCCCAGCAAGGATGTTCTGCTCTTCTCAACTACCTGTGAATCTTCCATTCTCATTTCTGAAATCCAATACCTCATCCCCTCATTTTCTCCTTTGTCTAAAATGCCATATATTTCCTACATTGCCTCACTGTCTCTAGAATTTTCATGGAATTTTCAGTTATGTGAATTCCCTACACATGTGTATTAAAACTTTGATTCTCTCCTGTTAATCTCTCTGTTAATATGATTAATAGCCTAGCCTTGAAGAACGTAGGTGAAGGGAAAGTATTAACTTCTTTAACCCCCCACAATTATGTGTCCAGTTGTGGTTTCTTATAAGCCAAAATAATAGCAAGCAGGTTTAATAAAAACATTTTTAGAGACTCCAGCCACCTTCACTTATTATATTTATCCAAAAGCCCTGAAAAATTGAAAGGCTGCCTGCAACCCAACTGGATCTGCTAAGACTCTGCAGTGTAAAAAGGAGAGCCGTTGAACTTGTAAGTCCAGAAGGAAAGAGGCAGTAACAAACCTAAAGATAAACGTTCACACCAGTTTCAGATGCCTTTTTCCCTCAGCTCTCAGCAGTCTTGTTAAAACGGAAATTTACTTTTTGACACAAATGTATCTCTTCATTAAAATGCTTGTGACATTTCTAAACCAGCTAAATTAACATATTTTGCTATTTAAATATCTGTCCCCTTTTCAATACTTTCTCTTAATATATACAGTGATCATGTTCACTTTTTAGCTGGAAAGACATTCCAAAAATAGAAACAGTGTTTTTCTATTTTTAGCTCATCACATAAAGTTTAAGCAAATAATCTTCTTTCCAAAGTACTGCACACACATGTTTCGAATTCATGGAAAAACCCAGCGGCAATGAGCTCATAAAAGAAAACACAGTGAAAATTTAGAGTCAAAGATTTTGACATCCTCACTCTGTGTTATAACTAAATATAGATGCTCAACTTTAAACTCAGGCATTTTAATTATATTTATAATGGAAAGAGAAAAAGCACCACTTGCATAGCAAATTTCACCAAAAATAACTTTTTTTCTAAACTGCAAATATGTTTCTCCCTAAAAATTAGACTGAAAAATATCAATTCCTATCTCTTGAACAAACTTATCAGTGAATAAAAATCAAACCAAACTTCCTTTTCCTCCTATAATAATTCATAATTTCCTTTTTTATTAAAAGATAGTTTAGTTTACTCTTGATAAGAATTATTTCCCACTTCTAAAACAGTTTCTATTTGTTCATCTTCATTTAGTTCCGTAAAATGATCAAGTTGCAGTCCAGCAATCTCACTCCTTGATATTTACCTAAAGAAAGTGAAAACATGTCCATGCAAAATCCTGCACATGGATATTTACAGCAGCTTTATTAATAATTACCAAAACCTGGAAGCATCCACGATGCCATTTAATAGGTGAATGGGTGAATAAACAGTGGTTTATCCAGACAAGGAAATATTATTCATTGCTAAAAAGAAATGAGTGATCAGCCCCGGCTGGTGTAGCTCATTGGATTGAGCATCGGCCTGCGAACTGTGGTTTGATTCCCCAGTCAGGGCGCATGCCTGGGTTGTGGGCCAGGTCCCCAGTGCAGGGTGCGCGAGAGGCAACCACACATTGATGTTTCTCTTCCTCTCTTTCTCCCCTCAGTCTAAAAATAAAATAAATAAAATCTTTATAAAACAAAAGAAAGAAATGAGTGATCAAACTGCAAAGGCATGTAGAAAGCTTAATTGCATATTGCTAAGTGAAAGAAGCCAATCCAAAAAGGCTACATGCTATATGATTCCAACTACACAACATTCTGGAAAAGGCAAAACTATGGAGACAGTAAAAGATCAGTTGTCGCGAAGGGTAGGGTTGGGGAAGGGATGAATAGGTAGAGGTCAGAAGATTTCTAGGTGGTGAAAACACTCTGCAAGATACTATAATGATGGATACATGTCATCATACATTTGTCCAAACCTGCACAATGCACAGCACCAAGAGGGAACTGTAATGTAAACTATGGACTTCGGGTGATAACGATGTGTCAAGGTGAGTTCATCGATTGTAACAAATGATCACTCTTGGCGAGGGATTTTGGTAATGGGAGAGGCTACTTATGCGTGAGAGCAGGGAATATGGGCAATCTGTGTCTTCTGCTCAATTTTGCCATGAACCTAAAACTGCTCTGTAAGAAACTGTCAGGATTTAAACACAATTGAAACTCTCTGTCTATGTCCTCGCCCTTTTCAAAGCCTAAGTTTGTGTGTCAATATTTTCAATCAGAACCACACAGCAAGTATCCACACAAACGGAATGGTGATTTTTCCCTGTTGGTCACTTGCACCTGGTAGGGAGCCTCACACCTCTGCACAGTTGCGTAAAGCAATTCCTATCTGTTTCCTTGCTGTAGCTTGAGATTCCTACAAAAGTCCACTGCACCACGTACACTTGCATTTCACCAAGAGGAGTGTACCTGGTTGGTTAGCTCGGCACAATTTTCAGGTGCACAGAACAAGCATGCTTTCATGAAGCTAAGACTGAAGTTCCATGTTGCAAGGTAGAGCCTCTCTAAAAACTTTAAGATAAAAGCTCTCTCTGGAGTCACTGTTTAGCAAAGAAACACGTGGATTATAAAATAGACTATCAGCCTGACCTGTGTGGCTCAGTTGTTTGGGTGCTGTCTTGCAAAGTGAAAGGTCACTGTTCTAGTTCCCAGTCAGGGCACATAAAAGAGTTGCAGGTTCAGATCCCCAGCTGGGGCACGTAGGACAGGTAACCTGATTGATGCTCCTCTCTCGCATTGATGTTTCTCTCCCTCTCATTCTCCCTCTCTTCCCCTCTCTCTAAAAATAAATAAATAAAATCTTTTAAAAAATAAAATAAACCATCATCAGCATCCTGGTCTCCACAGACAGCTGGATAAGATACAGAAATGGAAACAATTTCTATTGGCTTTGATGAACATGTAAGGAGGAAATAGCTTCTTTTCATTTTGTGCTGGACTCTCCTTCAATTTCTCAAATGCTTCCAACTGGGGAGGTCTGAAACACCGCTCTTCTTGCCTGGAATTTTTCAGGCAGGCACAAGTTATGCTCCGAGCAAGGTGAAGATAAATCAGCTTTCAGAAGTGGGTCAGAATTCATCTACAGTGGTCCAACTGATTGGCACACGGCACCTTGGGGTCTTCCTCTCTGTGTAGGTGGATGTCCTCAAAGGCAGCCCCAGAGGGGCACGGTGCTGGGCATCCAGGTATGCGCCCTGGCTTCCACCTGCCCATGGCTGGCTCTGTGATTACAGGCAGCTCATGTTATGCCTCTGGGCCTGTTTCCATCTTGTACCTTTTGGAGTTTAGACTCATAATCTCCAAGGTCCCTTCCCCAGCTTCTCTCAGGAATATGGGCTCAATTAAATGCTGACAATGGGTTTGTGTCTGGCAAGCCTTGGCTCAGGGTCAAGGTGGAACGAATCATACCTGCTCACCAGTCTCAAAGTCATAATGTCTCAAGGGCACTAAAGCTGCTGGAACTTTCCCAGAAACCTAGAGTAGATTCCTTACCTTTGAGGAGATGGCAAGAATGAATGCCTGCAACTCATTGGCAGCTGTCCCCTGCCTCTTGTCCGAGGTACCCCTTCTCCAAGATCAAGGGTCAGGAAGAAAGGAGACCATATCTACTGAGCACTTCTGCATGCCAAATATTTTTATATACAAGGTCTGTCCAGAAAGTACCCAGCCATGTCAAATGGAAAGATAGAGGCATTTATTGAAAAAGATACAAGATACAAGAAACATCATAAATAGGGTAATGATGCCTCAGTCCTCTTCAAAGTAGGCACCTTGGGGCCTCACACAGTTCTCCCAATTGCCATCTGCTGCCCCGTCACATTTTCCTGAATCTCATCAATGGTCTGAAATCTCTTTCCTTTCAAAGGTGATTTTAGTTTCGGGAAAAGCCAGAAGTTGCAGAGCACCAAATCTGGGCTGTAGGGCGGTTGAGTCACCTGTGTGATTTGATGTTTTACCAAAAATGTCTGCACGAGATGTGATGCATGAGTGACCAACCACATCGTCATGATGAAGCTGCCGATCACGAGTTGCCCATAGCTGCAGCCTTCTGAGTCATTCAAATAGTTTCCGAGGAGAAATGTCCAAGCTTAAGGCAAAATCTGACGCAGATTCGTTGCTCTACTCACTCAGTCATTTTGAATGCAACAGCCACACAGTACACATGCTCACTGAACAGTGTCTACTGCCCCCACTGACTAGTACAGTGAAGTCGTCATTGTTCACACATGTGCATTCCAGTCCACTCCCCTTGGCTGCCAGGTTACAGTGATGTCATGCAAACCATTCTCATTATATTAACAATGGCGGGACTTTTTACGGACATACCTCGTATTATCTCATTTGTGGTACAACAACCACAAAGTCTTGGAGGCTCAACTCCTGCCTTGCAAAGCTGCAGGTGCAGGACTTCTGTCCCAGTATGTTCGGAAGGTGGGACCCCTGCCCCAGTGGGCCTGGAGGACAGAGAATCAAGCCAAAGAGGATTATTCTCAAGTCTGAAGACCTCATAGGGTTTTCCTTGTAGTTTGGACTTTTTTTTTAGAATGGGAATGTCTGTCCCATGCTTGACCCACCATGGTATTTGAGAAGCAGTCTGGTTTCACAGGTTCACACTGGAGAGGAATCTGTTTCAGGATGAATCACATCTGGAGCCTCACCCATTTCTGACTTCAATGATATTTAGATGAGACTTATGGCTTGAGGCTTTTGAGTTGATGCTGGAACAAGTGAAGACTTTAGGGGCAACTGGGATTTAATAAATGTATTTTGCATGCAAGAAAGATATGAATTCTGGGGGATCGGGAGCAGTAGAATGCTATCGACTGTTTGTATCCTCCCAAAATTCCTATGTTAAAACTTAATCCCTAATGAGATGGTATTTGGAGGTGGGGCTTTTGGGAGGTGATTAGTGCCCTTCTTAAAAATAAAAAATCTTTTGCCCCTTCCACCATGTGAAGTGAGAGTATGGCCATCTATGTATGACCTAGGCAGTGGGCTTTCACTAGAAACCGAATCTGCCAGCACCTTGATCTTGGCCTCCAGATCTGTGAGAAATAAATTTCTATAGTTTCTAAGCCACTTGGTCTATGGTGTTTGTGTTATAGCAGCCTGAGTGGACCAAGACGAGTAATGATAACTGTAACAGAACATAATGTGTATTGAGTCCTTGCTACTAAGCAGACACCGTTAACGCCAGCACACCCTTGGGACAGGCATGCAGCATTTACAATGTGTGAGGTGGGGACCAGGGCTGCCCTAACTCCGATGGGGAAACTGAAGGGTCAGAAGCAGGATTTGGACCTAAGCACTCCGTCAACTTAAACACTTTACAACACAGCCCCTAGTTATTATCTCAAAACTCTACTGCAAGGTACTATTTATTCTATTTTACAGACAAAGAAACTGAACTTCAGAAAGGTAAAATAATTTGCCCAAGGTTGCACCTGGGGAAGTTGAGTCTCTCTCTGCAATGTCAGGAAAGCAAATGGTCCTAACTGCCATCGACACTATACCTCATGCTCTAAGATTTCAAGGATCTAGTCTGGTCAAGAGGAGTTCTAGAGACAAGCACCAGTATCCAGCCAACAGCTGGCTTTGTCAGGGAAAAAGTTCTGCCTGTCGTGTGGGGCCAGGGACAGCAGATTCTAATAAATACTCACATGAATGAGTGAGGAAGGAAAGGGAAAGGAAGCAAGTTCTCTTTGAGTCTGAGGCAGCAGGGCCCGTCTCCAGGCTGGTGAGGCCTGCGGCAGACGCTCCACTGAGGCTACACTGGGGGCTGGCAAGCCAGACGCAGCCTGAGGCTGAGACAAGGCAGGGGCTGGGCTGCTGGGTGTGGGGGAGGCAGGCGCAGTGGTCTTCACTGTGAAAAGCTGTGCTGGCTGATGGACTGAAGGACCCTGACCTCCCAATGCCCAGGTTGAGCGTGGTATGGCCCTGCTGAAGCTTAAGGGAAACTGACTGCTGGGTTACATGAGTCAGTGGGTCTAGGGCCATGTTTCCTTACAAGAAGCACATCACCCTGCTCCTCTTCTCCAACTGTGACATCGTGGTGCAAGGGCTACAGGCCGGCCAAGCCCCAGAAAGGGGCACACAGCCCCTTTGGGCCAAGAAGTGTTGCTCTATTGTTTCAATTCGTAGTTGATATATAACAAATATAATTGGTGATTTCGTGTACCCAGCTCTGGCCCACCTTGTGCATAGCCGTGAACTTAAGCCACTGAAGTATCCGTTAACTCATTCGGTCACTTAATAAGCATCTATGGTGCATGGCCGCACACCAGTCTCTGGGGATGCTACAGTAAATAAGCCACCTGCCCCTAGAGTAACATCTTAGGGTCCAGTGGGCACACAGAGTAAGTAAACAGGAAACTACGTGACTGAGTGAGGAGCACTTCAAGAAGGAGAACAGAGAATGTTATGAAAGGATACAGAGGCCTTCAACCCAGCCGTGGGGGCCTATAAAATGCCTGAACAAAGTGAGGTTTAAGGATGCACACAAAGGCCAAGTAGAAACTAGTCACGAGAGGTTAAAGGAAAAGCCAGATTATTCCTCATCTACAAAGCAGTAGACTCTGTTACTGGACTTTTATTGCATTCAGTATTCTTGTTTTCTAAAGATATTTTTAATAATAAAATATTTCAAAAAAATAAATGGAATAATAGGACCAATATCTATTTAGCTACTACCCAGTTTTAACAGTTTTAAATATTTTGCCCATATGTACATATATGTATTTTTTTTAAGTAAAATGTTACTTATGGCATTCTCCCTCCATGCTCAGAGGTAACCACCATTGCACTAGGTGTATCTTTCCCCTCTGTTATTATGTATTAACCTTACAAATTCCCTTAGAAGCTGAAGGCAGAACTCTCACCCAGCCAAAACATTAAAACCGGCTGAAGGCTCAGATAATGGTCAGCATTTTTTTAGCAATAGAGTATTTTTTAATTGAGGTATGAACATTGTTTTCTTTTTTTTTTTAGACATAATGCTATTGCACACGTAACAGACTACATTATAGTGTAAACATAACTTTTATATGCACTGGGAAACCAAAAAATTCATGTGACTCGCTTTATTGAGATAGTTACTTTATTGGGGGTGGTCTGGCACCAAACCCACAAAACCTCCGTCCGAGGTACGCCTGTACATGGACATCGTGGGGAACGAAACAGACGCCATCCCTGCCCTCACAGGGCTCACAATCTGGTAGAGGAAAGAGGCAACAAGCAAGTTAGAAAACAGGTGAAATACACAATTACACAGTGAGGTAAGCACTGAGAAGGAAGAGAACAAGGTGATATGAGAGAGAATGGCTCTGGGCCCGGGACCTACCTTAGAATGTCTAGTCAATGGGTCTCTGTTAGTTCTAAAACTGAGACCTGATGAGCTAGCCATGTCCCAAGTTAGGAGAAAATCATGTGCAAAGGCTCTGTGAATGGAAGGAGGAAGCTATTTCTGCGGGTGCCGTGGAGTGAAGTACAAAGTGGCTCAAGATAAAGCTGGAGATAAAAGCAAAAGACAGATGATGACCCAAGGCCTTGAAGGCTATGGTAAGGAGTTGGGACTTTATCCTAAAAGTAATGGGGAACTCTTGGTGGGTTGGAGGACAGGAATTACATGGTTCAATTCTTTACTTAGTCACTCTGACCATAGAGAATGGAATACTGGGTGGCAGGATGGAAAGAAGAAGCCAGCTCTCCAGTCGGAGGGCTATTGGGATGGTGGCTTGGATGAAGATGGTGGTTGGCAATAAAAATTAGATGGAAGCTGATGGATTCAAGATGCATTTTGGAAACAGAACCAATAGGGCTTGCCATTGGATGAAAGGTATAAGCGAGAGAGGAGAATCAAGAATTATCTTTAAGTTTAAAAATATGAATAAGAAACTATGTACAACTACTTCTGAAACATTTTATGATTTGCCTTGAATTTGTTAACTTAAGCCATCTCCAGTGAGAAGTGTGAGGGGAAGATACGGTCACAAAATTGTGACTCTTCTATAAGGAACAGTATGGCAGCATAGGACTGAGATCTTGTATCCTTTCTGGAGCTCAGTTCTCAGCATCCTTGGATTGGGAAGGAATCCAGAGCCCTTGGTATCTAGCTACCTCAGATGGTTTTCAAACCACCACATCCAGTAGGCTTCTTATGGAATAAGATATTCAGAGACTTAACTACCACCTACATTAGTATAGCAGCAGCAAAACTATGAACATGTATGATAACTACTCACTAAGCCCTAGAATCCAGCAACCATGGAGAAAACCTTCAAGCCTCTCAGATGATGTTGACTGACATCAGAAATCTGTGACTCTATTGAAGCTTTGTACAAAATCCGAGGCATGAACATCAAGGTGCTTAAGTTATAAGGCGTTAGAAGCAAAATTAAAATTCATGTCTACAATTTAACTGCAAGCATTTAAAGCTAATCAATTTAGTCCGAACTGCAAGCGTGTTTTGTGTATTTTCAGCATTTCGCTTATCTTTCAATCTTTCGATTATGGCCTCTGGCTTCTGGGACCTCCTTAAGGCTTCTAGCTGGCTGATACCAGACTGGTACGAGAAGATGCGGGAAGCTCTTGGCCTGACCCTGGCCTTTCCTCCTTTATCCTTTGCTATTTCCTGTCTCCTGTTTTCTCTGCTGGAGCAAATCTTGTTCACACATCCCCAAAAGTGGGAGCCTTGGGTTGGAAGGAGTGTGGGACCAGGGAGACTAAGAAGGAATACCACCCGTTTTAGATTGAAACAGAATGTTAATTATAGTAGAAATCATTGCTGTGATAAGTAACTGACATGCCTAGTTAGTGGCCGGGGAGCCAGCGTGATCTCACGCAAGGGCCAGGACCTCAGGTCAGACAGAGCTGGCAGAAGTCTCAGCGTACCACTTACTGTGAGCTGGGAGACTTGGGCAAAGTCACAAAGCTCCCAAGCTCTGTTTCCACACCTGTAAAGTGGAGGTGACGCCCATCTCTCGGGCATTTTGAAATGCTCAAAAATCATTTAGGTAAAGGGCAGCCATTAAAGAAAGAGCAGCTGCCTTTATAGCATTTCCTAATTTATAATGTCCTTTTGCATGTCGGATTTCACGTCCCACTAGCCTTCAGTAAGTGCAAGTCTTTCATTTTTGACTAAAGCAGTGCCCCAAAGTTCTCCTAATGACAAGATGCCAACTACGTCTCACCATGACTTCCCTCTTTGGCCAGCTCTGATCTATTGGCAGTAGAAATCCAGCTGCAGTGATGAGTCGAGTCACACAGCCCAGTCTGGGCTTGGCAGGGACATCCCAGGTACTGCGACTTCTCTGGCGTCTGCCATGGGTACAGGCTGCAGGAGTGCTGTTAAGGACTGCACACAGCTGCCAACCCTACGCCAGCCTCGTCCCTTGATGGACAGCAGCAGAGTGTCACTTCTGTTTCTAAGGACTCAAGATAAGCTGAAGGCAGTTTTGCAGGGAGTCCTTTCAGTTCAAAGATAAGTATGCTTGTTCTCCAATTCATTCCAGGAATCTCTGACACATGGCCATCTGTTTGTCTGTATTTGAGTTCACAGGCAAAAAACAACCAAAAACAAAAAAAAAACACAAAAAAACAAAAACAAAAAGCCTGTTTATTTGTATAAGGCCCACCTCAAATACAAAAGGCCATTCAAAGGTGCCATCAGAACACTGACTCCTAATCTGAGACAGCCAGCTAGTCTGTGACAGAGTCTTGACTTGAATCTGGTGTTTCAAGTGATTAATTTAACTGTTCCATGGAGCTTGTGAACTCAAGTGCCAGGTAGGCTCAGGTAGCACATGTAAATATGTGAGTGGCAACTGGAAGACAACGAGGGAGCTGGGAGGGAGACTGGTAAAAAAAAGCTGTGCATGCCAGGCTGCAGGAATTCAAACTGAACTGCTTTTCTACAACTCTGCCTCAATACATCATTAGCATCTTTCAAAGTATTTTTATGCATTCATTTTCTAAATGAATAGCCTTAAGATGGTTCTCTGAATTGGGGCAGAAATAAAGTAAAAGACATAGTATAAGCATCCCGAAGAAGGAGTAAACAAAGACTTGTGAGGTCTAGAGGTATAAAAGCAAATCCAGCGAAGCTTTCTGGAGGAGGTGGCATGTGAGCTGGGAGAGATGAAACGCTTTTGTTAACTAAAAGAAGAGAAAAACCTCTCCAGAGAAGAAAAATAGAAATGGACAAAAAAGAAGAAAGCTCAGCTATTTTGGAAAAATAAAGTCTCGTTTTGTTGAAGAACAGGATACAAAATTTTGGACTTACAGGAAAAAGTATAAAAAAATCATCTGAGGCCAAATGGTCAAGGCCCTTGACTGCCAAGCTAAGGAGTTTGGCATTTACTGGTTGGAGTTGGAAGGTGGACAGGCCATAAAGCTTTGGAAATTAAATGGCCTAAGTAGAGAATGGGTCTTCTAGGAGACAGATCTCCTATGCTGATCTCACAGACTCTTTCTTAAGCATACTTTTTTCCTAGAGAACTTCCATCTAAAAAATTAAATCATTATTCTTAGCATATGTGTTTAAAAGTAAACTTAGTCACCATGAATGTATATGAGAAAAGGGGCATAAAAACTAGCAGCCAATCCAGCAAACATGGCCATCTGTTTCTATGGTTCCAAGAAGAGATTAGGAAAAAAAAAAAAAAGCTGAAAATCATATTTTCCAATGTAAGTTTCCACCAGTGACTACTTACGATTTTATTTGTCTGGCATTTTCAGTGAAATACACCATCTACAGGACATTACAAAAAACTATCATCTGCTGGATTATAAATGGAAGGAATGAAAAAGGAATGAAAAGAGGGAGGTGGGGGGGCAAGGCAATGCAGCTCATCAAGAAATGTAAATCAAATGTTGACCTTTCAAAAATAATAACAAAGGAAAAGAAAAACATCAGTCTCTTTTGAACTTTTATGAGAAAGTGATGGAAGGTAAGAAAAATTAGAATGTGGAATCAAAAGGCTATATTAGAATATCAACTATCTCCTTTTACTATATATTCTTATTATGAAATAAATTCACTTATCTCATAAAGGATGATAATATTTATTGCTTTAATGGTTGTGAGGAATAAAAGCATTGCATAAAATCATGTCTCATACATATTTAGTTCTTTCCTTCCTTTGGAAAGGAAGGGGTATGCCTGCCACACTGGGCTAGTGTGGCCATGGGCATTATACCAACTCATCAGCTGCTCGTGGCCCCCTAACCCATGAAGGGGGTCTGAATATTGATGCAGTCAGCTTGCGGCTTCATGCAAGGGGAGGGAGGCAGGGAGGGTGATAACCCCAAAGGCCAGATAACGATAATCCTTCATGTTTCACTGTGGTATGTTTGCATCCAGTGACTCCTCTGGGGGAATGCATTCCTGTACTCCCTTTCCTTTTGATTACTATTAAAATTAGTTGACACCATATGAGGTCAAGGGGGGAAGACACGGAATGGATGTAGACGGAAAAAGCATTTGGGGATTTAAATGCCCTAAAGCAAAGTACAATGAGGATATATAATCAGCTGCAAATTTGTTCATTTATCCACAAATATTTATCGAACACCTATTTGCGGTCAGATACTGTATAGGCTGTGGGGATACATCTGTTAACAAAATGAACAAAAATCTCTGCTTTCACAAAACTTACTTGCTAGTGAAGAGAGGCAGACAGACAATCAATAAAAAAATGTTAATGTCATAGCATACTAGAAGTTTGTTAGAGGGCTGTATCGATTATAATCTAAATACAGAAATAGCCCTGGTTGGTGTGGCTCAGTGGTGTGGATCCTGCAAACTGAAAGGTCGTCAGTTCAATTCCTGGTCAGGGCACATGCCTGGGTTGCAGGCCAGGTACCCCATTGGTGGCATGCGAGAGGCAACTGATCGATGTATCTCTCACACGTTGATGTTTCTCTCCCTCTCTTTCTCCCTCCCTTCCCCTCTCTTGAAAAGTAAATAAATAAAATCTTTTAAAAATTAAATATATACATAAATAGAAAAGCAGAAGGTGTAAACTTTTAGGTAAAGTCCTGTTATAGTGAACACAGTTATTCTTGGAGCATGGGCTGCTTGTGACAAATAAAGGGCCCAGATTTAGGGGAAAAAAGAGTAACAGTGGAAGCTGCATATTGCAGACTCATATAAATAGTGTGATTATTGAGAGGGACAAAGGAGAGGGGTATGTACGTGGACCAGAATCTCTCAAAGTGTCTACATTCCTTAGAAAACAAACTGGGTGAGGCACGTGTTCCAGGAAAAGGCAATTCCCTTTTTCACTTCTTATAATTTCTTAAATTTATCAGATTATAAACTTGCTTATGTTTTATAACAATTTTCAAATTAAAAGTTAAAATAGAGTTAAAGAGCGATGATATAGTTCTATACGTACTGGTATAGAAATCAGTTTGTGATAGATAAAGAGCAAAATTATCCTGTGATCCTCTATGTGTAAAATACATAGACTTTTAAAATGTTGACTAGTGTTAGGCAGCTGAGAGAGCTATCCCACCAAAGTCTCAGTGAACCATCTCTGAGTCCTACATACAGCATCACTAAGCATAATGCCTCGGCCTCAGAGCAACCTTCCAAATGTACCCCCTTCTTTCCATTCCACCATACTAGGGCAGCCCTCACCATCTCTCACTTGGACCACTGCATAGCCCTCCTTGCTGGTCACAGGCTAGATTTACTTCTCAAAACATAGGTCTGATTATGTCACTATCTCGATTCTCCAATGACAATCTTTAACTGATTTGACAATCAATTAAAGTCTGGTTTATTGCCTAAACCAGACTTTAATGTGCCTAAGGGTCACTTGGAAATGCCCCTAAAAAGAAAATTCCAATTCAGAAAGTCTGAGGCGGAGCCCAAGACTCTGCATTAATAACCAGTTCCCAATGACAATGACAAGTCAAGCCTTGGCATGGCTTCCCCAGCTCCTCCAGATCTGGACTCACTCCCCTACCTGTGGTGGACGATGATTCCTACCCTATAACAACTGCCCCCATTCCTCTTTACTAGCAGACCCCTAATTTTGTTTAATTAATGAACAAAGATACGTGATCTCGGGTTTTATCCTGAGGATGCTCAGGAGTTGGCACACAGCAGGCAATCTGTTTTTAAAAACTAAATTAGTGAATGGTATAAATCAGTCATGTTTATACCATATCTCTTCCCAAGTGATTAGTCTACAAGTCAACATGGGACCAGTCGTAGCCAATGAGATATTAGAAAAGATGCCCCATCCTTCCTGCTTGGAATTCACTTGTGCAAGGAGTTACAGCATCCTCTAGGAACCATGAGTCCACAAACCAAAAAGGCCAAAATCTATATGCTAAACAATGGCAGAGTGTAATGAGATGAGAGAGCTTGTGTTATTGATGATATAGATTCGCCACTTGAACTGCTTACCTCTAAATCCTGAGATAAGAGTCTGTGATATTAATGATGTAGATACAGCTATTCTGAAACTGCTGACTTTTAAATCCTTATTAAACGAGATGTCAAATATCATTATTGCCTAAACCAGACTTTAATGTGCCTAAGGGTCACTTGGAATGCCCCTAAAAAGAAAATTCCAATTCAGAAAGTCTGAGGTGGAGCCCAAGACTCTGCATTAATAACCAGTTCCCAGGTGACATTGCTGTCTGAGGACCGCATTCTGAGGAATGAGGATATAAGCCCCTATAAATGGAGCATTCTATTACTTGTAGCTGAACCCGTCCTTACTGGCTACTGTCCCTCCCCACATGCCACGCTGACCACACTAACCTTCCAAACTTCTCAGTATACACAAACAACTTCCTGGGTTTGGCTCCTGCCCATCATTCCCTTGAAGGAGCTTCTGCAGATCTGACCACTAATCTACACACCAGCACTGGTCACTTTTTTCACTCATTAACCTTACTGGCGCTGACTTCCAAATATGTTTCTCTACAGTCTTCTATTCAAGTCATTGTTAAACAATTACGGTGATATGTTTAACAGGCAAAGTGATTTTGAAAGACCTCAAACTTAATTGCAAAATTATTGAATTCCATTTCAGCAATGGGGGAATTAAAAGCTACATAAACAGTGTTCTATTGGCAGTAATGACGTGCATGTGCTTCTCCTTGATTAGGCCTTAATTACACATGACACTTTGACACCTTTTTAAATAAAGTCTGATATTAATATGTATCAACTTAAAACTGCGTTCAGAAGAATTATTCATGATCACTCCCATGTCAAAAACACCATCCCTCTCTTACCTATCCAGGAATTCCTACCTGATTCTATTTCATTAATTAACAACATGCTTTTCATACCACACTGTAACCCCATGTAATTTTCTAATATTATTACAAAATTTAACATTCATACTTTCCATTCCCAACTTGCCAGAAGGGGCACCAGATACTCAATTTGAATGTAAGCTATGTCTGTGCCAGAGTAGGAGAGGAATGGAGGGGAATTGCGTGGGCGACCTGGAGCTGTCACAGGCCTTGAATGTCAACTAACACATGATGATGACTGCAATCATCAACCACACGTGTCGATTTGCTTTAATTTCCACTGAAAATTCGCACAACTTATCTGCAGCCCCACTCAACAGAAAACCATCACATTAGTGCAAACGACGAGGACATAAGAGACTGAAAATCCAGGGTTCAGAGATGGAGGTTATAATTCAAATTTTACCAATGACTTTTCAGAAGAATATCAGTATCCCACAAACTCAATAGAACTTTTAAGTCACATATCATAAGAGTAAAACCTAAAACCACCCTGTAACATTCACAACTGATTCAGTGAAGAACACAACAGAAAACTCAAAGAATAGTGTGAAGACAGTGTAAAACATCTCAGGGCCACTGGTGTGAACTGGAGTGCGCTGGGCCACAGGTTCGGTGACAGTCTTGGCCTTGCCAACCCTGGGAGCTCACTGCTGCTTTCCAGGTAGGCCTTCCCCGCCTTCCCCTTCACCCTTTTCCAAGGTCCCTTACAGTGATAATGAGCAATTTATGGGAAGGATGAGCAAATCCAGGGAAAGGCTTAGTCATAGCCTGAGGACTCTTAGGTAGTAAAGTATAGATTCGTACACTCGCGGAGGGGGGGGCACAGCAAAGAACATGTCCATTATCAAGTGAACTTCACGGGTCTATTCTATAAGCGAAAGCTCTTAGCTTGATGACCTACTCCCCTGAGCAAACACTGTGACCTCTTTCTCGATCTTCAGAGTTTTATTCTCCTGGACAAATACTATAGCTACTTAAGAGATCTCAAGTGTTTTATTGAACAGATATTCTGATTGCTTTCCAATGTTTTTTCTTTTTGAAGTTTGCCAATTTTTGACTATAAGTTCCGCTTTCCCATTTTGCCGAGTGTCACCTTACCTTGGCTTCCTTAGCTGAATGTCATTCCCCCAATGCTGATCACATAAGATAAATCTTGCAGGAGGTCTTAGGTATACTCAAGAATAAAAAAGAGCCTGTCCTCTTGACATACAAAAGAATTGAGTGGTAATGGTCCCCACCCTCTAGCTGGAGATCACCTTTCCCTTCCTTCCTATAATACCGTCCTTACAACAGCAGGGGTTTTTTTTTTACAAATTTTGAAACCATTTTTTTTTAACTTTTAATTATGGAAATTTTCAAACACATAAAAAAGTAGAGACAATATTATAATGAACTCCCAGGTCCATCACCCAGCGTTAACAATTGTTAACCAAGACCACTCTTGTTTCATTTATATCCACACTCACCTCCCCCACAGGTTACTTTAAAGACGATGCTCAATGTATTATTTCATTTGCAAGTATTTTAGTATATAGCTCTAAAAGATCTGAACTCTTTGCACTTTGTGCTGTTTAACTATGAAAGACAATTGATTTGCAAATCAAAGCCTAAACTGGGGGAAAATGTATAATATTGGTCAGCCATTTATATTTCTCACTATTAATAAACAGAAATCCATCAAGCCATTATGAATTTTCCTGCAGAAAGGGCATTATGACACTTTTCCATGAATGGAGGAAAAATACCATCGACTGTGCAGAAGTGTCCATGTTTTACAATATCAACATGCACTGTACCAGGCAGTCTACACTTTTACACAGATTAGCATAAAATGCTCACGATGACATTTTGTCCTAGGTTCTGTGGTAGTTAATACCCATTTTACAGGTGAAGAAAACGAGGTAGAAAGAGGCGAAGCCATTTACTATGGAGGAGCAGCAGTTCAGACTCACACTAAGCCTGTGACCTCTTCACATCACTGGCCTGTCATAATATTGTATTCGATAGCATTGTCCTGCTTTCTCAACTTGGTTCCCCAAAAAACAGGCCCTGAGGAAAGTCACTGGGGACAGGGAATTTGCCTGGTTAGAGACCCCAGGAAGCTCAAGTGAGAAAGATGCGACAAAAATGATACGGGAAAGTAAGAAAAGCCGGAAGGGTATGGCAATAAATGGGCTACCTGTGGGGGCAACTGGGGTTCAGCTGGGGTTCAACTGCCCTGGGTCATCGTTTGAGGAGCTGTGAAGAATAGGGGTCAGCAAACCACAGCTGACAGGTCAAATCCAACCCAATGCCTCTTTTCGTAAATAAAGATTTATTGGCACACAGCCAGGCTCACTCTTTAGATTGGATAGTTGCAACAGAGGCTGTACGGCCTGCAAAGTTGAAAACAGTCACTATCTGGATCTTAAGAGAAAAAGTTGCTGACTCCTGATGTAGAACATCTGGAAGGAAAGAGGGAAGCTGAGTATTTATTTACCTCATTAGCTTAGAGTTGCCCTGGGGTCACTGGATCCTTGGCACTGCCAAGCTGTCCCCGCAGCAAGCCCTGGGGCTCTTGAGAAAGCCTCGGCCTGAGGAGCACAGAGGCATGATGGTTAAAACGAGAAGCGGTCTGCCCGCAGCTGCGGGGTGAATGCAGAGGCGAGTCAGAGAGCCAGCCAGCCATCGCCGGCACGCGCTACAAACGACCTCTCTGGACCTGAGAAACCTCTCCCGTAATAAAGATAATAACCATGTTTAGCATGGAGATTAGTGTAAAAATTAGACTGGAAAATACCTGTCAACCTCATAGAATGTGCCAAGCAGATAGGAAGTGCTCAATAAATGTTGCCAGTTATTTTGCAAATGATTTTCCTAAACACTAGTGTTAGGAAACAATTAGTACTACCCATAGCCTAAGTCTAACTTCTTTACCTCAGAGGAAGACATTTCAAGAGTCCCCATATATCCCGTTAAATTCAAAATAAACCAGAAGGCCTGCAAACAAATGGAGAGCCTTCCGCTTGCATGGTGTTTGCGCCTGTGATTGATACCTGCCTCTCTCTTTATCATTTAAATAACCATCAGTTGTTTAACAAAACTAATTGAGAATAGCAGCATTATTCACCGTAGGCGAAAAGTAGGAACAGCCCGAGTACCCATCAATGGATGATTGGATAAACAAAACGAGGCCTATCCATGCAATGGAATATCATTCAGCTGGAAGAAGGAATGCAGGACTGATAAATGTGATAACATGGATGAACCCTGAAAACATTATAAGTGAAAGAAGCCAGACGCAAAAGGCCACATATTCTATTATTCCATTTATATGAAATGTCCAAAAGAAGCAAATCTATAGAGACAAAAAAAAATAGATTCCTGATTTTCTAGGATTTGGGGGTTGAGCAAGGAAAAGGGGAGGAAGAAGGGAGGATGGACAGTGACAACTGATAGATACGGTGTTTCTCTTGAGGGACGCCCCAAAGGCTACAGAATTAGATTGTGGTGATGGTTGCACAGCCCTGTGAACATACTGAAAACCACTGAACTGCGGACTTTAAATAGGTGGATTTTATAATACGCTAATTAAAAACTGAGAGAGAAAAGGCAAGGTGCTGGGCTTAAAGGATGACCACCGAACAGTCTCAGTGGAAGCTCTGCCCCAGCCCAGTGCTCTCTGTTCCGTACTCGCTGTGCCCTTGGCACGGGGACCCTTATCATCCTCTTTCGGGGCTGGTTCATCCTTCTAGCTCTGTCTTCACACTTGTTTTCCTACTGTGGGGTTCAGATCCTAGAGTCAGAGTGAATTCTACTCATACCAACGGGGTGACCTGGGGCAAGTCACATAACCTCTCTGGGCTTGTTTCCTCACCCAGGAAAATTTGTATTATTGTCACTATTATTATTAACTAACATTTATTGAGCATTAAGTGTCTAATAGGCCTTGTTCTGTTTTTTGGAAGTTTTCTTTGTTGTTGTTTAGTATTTTTTTTACAGTAAATAGTACACCTTTAAAATGTACAATTTGATGTGTTTTGACATATGAACATATCTGCAAAATCATTACAACTTACCCAAAATTTTTATCACCCCCAAAAGTTCCTGTGCCACTTTGCAAACTACCCCTCCCTCTAATCATCCCCAAGCAACCACTGATCTGTTTTATTCATTACAGATTAGTTTGCATTTTCTAGAGTTTTTATGTAAATGGCATTATATAACAACATGCCCTCTTTTTATTGGGGAGGGGGCTGTTTCATTCGGCATAATGATTTTGAGATTTTTCACACTGCTATGTGCACTGCATTCTGTTTACTGGTGACTAGCACTCTAACTTGCCACCTAGAGATGGACACCTGGCTTGGCTTCAGTTTCTGGGCCGTTTTCCATTTTTGGCTATCATGGATAAAGCAGCTAGGGGCACTGGTGCACAAGGCTCGTGGGGCGACGTATTTTCCCTTCCGTGTAGAATCCTGTGGCTGCAGAGCCTAGTAGAGCGCCTGGCTCATGGCCCTCAGGCTGAAAGGACAACCAGCCCCCACACTGCCACGACAGCCACCTGGCACGCCCTCTCCAGACACCACTGGTCCCTACCGCTCCCGCCATGGCTCCCACTTCTGGCCACTGCAGCCATCACAACTCAGCTTCCTTTTTCTGCAGCCGACACCTCTAATACCTCTCCTTGGGCCACTGCTGACCTTTCAATGCCCGAGTCATGGTCTAACCTCTCCTTGGAGACACAACAGAATCATTCACTTCCTACTCAGACAAAACAAGGGTATTACCTTAACAGATTCAGATGACACTGGGTTTTCCGACATTCTTAGCTTCCAGAGGACTGTTTGTATAACAGTCAAGACACTGAGGCAAGAACAAATTAAGTTCAGATTAAAGTATCAAAGTTTATTGCTTTCATCTCTTTTTAAATGTTACCACTTCAACTGGCACCTTCTGTCATATTCATTATATGTTTGCTATCATTACATGTTGTAAAACAATATTTTTAATGAAGACCTTTCTGTGCTATCAACACTCAAAAATGTCCACACATTTTCAAATGAATCACAGCTGACTTTTATATTGGCTGTGATTCCAAAATGAAATTGTCTCCATTAATCCACATTTGAAAATTTCAACCCATATCCGTTCATTAGTTTCTATCAAAAAGACGTAAAATGTATCCCATTTCATGAGTACAAAACATAACTGCTACAGGTTTAGGTACAAATATGGCCTTGATTTCAGACATAAAGGTTTTGTATGGGAATTCTGGATGTCACAGCTTAGTTTCATTGAATCTGCCCCTGTCCGTGTAGAGATACTGTAGACTGATTATTTGGTAAAGAAGCAGCATCTCGCACCGTGCAAAAACTACATATGCAGCATCTTTCAGTGACATAAACATGGGCACATGACAATGCAGAGCAAAGCAGGCTGAAAGGAGGTGCCAGCTTTTGCTTTTAGGCTCTTGAGAGGCCAAACTGAATTCCAGTCCAAGGCCTTTTGGGGCCGATCTCAGGGACTGGTTTGGGTCAGCCACGTAACAACTTCAGATGCCTTTATCCAACTGCACTTAGGTATGTTGTTCAGTTTACAACTGTAGCATATGGTTTTTCTTATATTTCTTACAAATAAGACTTTTAATAACTAGTTCTATTTTGTTAAAATTCAAATTGCTTATATGAGCAAGAACTCGCTGTTCTTCATGCAAAATCGTCTCGTCAAAAGGTGTCGCGCTTGCACTGCCCAGCCACTGTGGGGCGCCTGAGCGCTGCTTCCTGGGCACTACAGACCCGCCGACGGCCAACACAAGGAAAATTAATAGCTACACACTCAGAAGAGCTTCCCTGAAGGTCAGGTGAGGAGAGGTTCCTACTAGAACTTTATTTCTTTAAAACCTCAGCAAAATATTATTTCAGATAATTTTTTTTAAAGAATACAACTCTCAAACCAGGAGGCTGTCCCTTCAGCAACTCAACTCAATTAGAGCAAAGGTAGAGGGAGTACCTTCCCTCCCACAGAACCCAAATTGTGCTCACCCATCAAAATGACACGCCATGACATCGTCTTGGGACTCCAAACAGCCACTTTATTCCCAAGTAAAATGTATGAGACAACAAACTTTGTATGTAAATTATAAGCACCCAGTAATAGTTATGGCATCTAGCCAGCCCCGTGCAATTTAAGAAACAATTCATATCCAAAAAGTCTTTTGAAGAAGTGTGTAAAAACATATTCCCAGCTGAAAACAGTGATTACTGCTTGGGGTGGAATAGGGATTGGGAAGTAAAGGGTGGGTTTACATTTTATATCTTACAAATTTCTGAACTGATTATGTTTTCAATAGTGAGCATTAGTGATAAACTATTTTAAATGAGAAAATACTTTCCTTGGCTCTGAATTTTTTAATCTGGTCCTCCCATAGTGACACTTAGAGGTTTTTTAGGCTGCTCAGCCTTGAATGACCATTTTATTTAAAGAGATATCTTAAAACAGGTGGCAGCACGGTCCCCTCTACTGATGGGGACAAATTTTCACTCTCTTCCACCTTCTGGTAATTAACGGGCAGGCAAGTGACCGCGGTTCAGCCAGTCAGGGATTCCTGTCTGGGACTCCGAATCTTGGAGGAGTAAAGGCAGGTCACAGGGTCAGTGAGCCCTGACCCACAACGAGGGCAGTGGTGTTGGAGTCCAGTGGTGCTGCAGCTAATGACAGTGGTGGCAGTGCCAGGGGCCTCAGCGTCTGGCAGCAGTGGTGCCAGTGGTGGTGTCCTTAGCAAGGTATCCCTGTGATGCCACCTTGGCCATGGTTCCACCTTCCCGGAGGCCCTTGGTTGCTCTTCACTTGCAAGGCTTGATTCTCTGGTCTTTACTTTGATCCTGCGAACTACCCTAGATCCTTCCAATAAATCGTTTTTTCTGCTTATGACAGCCAGGGTTGGTTCTAGGAGCCAAGAACTGTGATCCACAACCTGTTCATTCCTTCACTCAGTTAAGTATTCATAAATAACCTTATAGTCACTGAACACTGTTCCAGGCACGGGGATTCTGCAATCGAAAAAATCCGCAATCCATTCTCTCTTGAAGTTTATAACGGATCTCACTTCTTCCTGACCCTGTCTTTCCTCTCTCTCTTTGTGTGTATGTGTGTGTGTGTATTTACTTTGTCCAGAAATCTGTTTTATTTTGATACGCTTTCTATCTGAAAACCAAGCTATTCTTTCTCAGCTGCCCTTGACATTAGGGATTCTCATGTCCTTGGCCTTGCTCTTGAGTTCAGGCCAAACCCTACTGTTCGACACCATGTGTAGTCTTGCATCATCACTCCATAAATACTGACTCGCTCCTAGACTATGTGAGGCGCTCTGCTGGGAGCTGGAGACATAATATTAAACTACTCACTGCCCTCAAAGAGATTACAGTGTAGCAGCAAAACAGAGAACAGACATTTAAGTAAGCTCTCAAGGGCACTCTGTGCCATAGAAAAGGAGGCTTGAACTGCACAATAAGAACACTTAGTTCAGGAAGGAGCTGGAGAGAGTTTACTGGGGGAAGGGAGGTTTCAGCTGACATCTGAGAGATGAGTTAAAGTTAGTCACTGAATTATGCACGACAGCCTAGACATGGAAACAACCTAAGTGCCCTTTGATGGACAATGGGATAAAGAAGGTGTGGTACATACATACAATGGGACACTACTCAGCCATCAGGAAGGATGAATCCCTACCATTTGCAATAACAGGGATGGATCTTGAGAGTATCGTGCTAAGCGAGACAAGTCAGATGGACAAGAACAAGGCCCACATGATTTCACTCACAGGTGGGATAGAAAACAGAAAGCAACAGGTGAACAAAGAAAACAAGCAAACTCATAGACACAGACAACAAAAGGGTGGTTTACCAGAGAGGAAGGGGTTGAAAGGGAGCTGAAGAGGGTAAACGGGGTCAAATATATGGAGACAAAGGGAGACTAGACTTTGGGTGGTGAGCATACAATGCAAGAAACAGATGATGTAGTGTAGAACTGTACGCATGAAACTTATATAATCTTATAATGTCACCCCAATAAATTTAATTTCTTAAAATAACTGTTTGCTGGCTGAAGAGGATATAGAGCATAACAGTTAGAAGGAACCACACACAATATTCTAGGAGTAGGAGAGAGCATCGCACGTTAGAAAAAATGGAGAGGGTCCAGTATGGCGGGAGCGTGAAACATCAGCCATTGTGGGAGGGGGGCGGCAATGGTTAAAATGAGACCGGAGAGGCAGATGGAAAGTTGTGTTAGTGTTTCACGACATTATGGCAACAGGAGGGTGTATCCTCAGATCTGCAAACCAGAAAGATCACTCTGGATGCCGGGCGGAATGGGTTGACAAGGGGAAACAGGGAAGCCTCGAGATTGTTAAAATTTCACCAAAGTAGTCCAGAATAGAAAGACAATATCCTGAACTTGCAGGGGTGGGAGAGATGAAAAGAAGCAGAAATGTTCAAGAGACATTTACTGAGTACAATCAAGAGAACTTTCTGATTAATGGTTGAATATGGGGTGAAGAAGCAGAAGAGAAGTCAAAGATAACACCGAGGTATCTGATTTGGGTAATCAGGTGGGCAGTGAGCCTTCGATTAAAAAAAAAAAAGTCCTGGAGAGGAAAAGACTTTAGCTTGGTGATGCTCGGTTTAAAGCAACCAAGGAAAACTGCCTGACTGGCATCTGCACAGGTGGCCCAGGATTTCAGAGCAGATATCTGAGCTAGAGGACTGGACCTAGCATCACAGGGACAGCTACTGAGGCATGGGCATACTGAGATGCGCCTGGGGTCGGGACAATCATGGGTGAACTGTGTTATTGTTACAAAGATTCATTGCCCCATCCCGGGGAAGGGAAGGATTCCATTTGACACCCTGTTGATGACAGGCTTAGCCACAAGACATGTTTTGACCAATAAGATGTGAATAGAAATGAAATACGTCACCTCCCTTCTGTGCAGAAGCTTTAAGGTCAGGTCACGTTTCTCCACAGCCTCTTTGCCATCTGCTGTGACAAGCAGCAGCATTCCAGGGATTGCTCAGTCAGCCTGGGTCTCAGAATAAAGATTATAAGCAACTGAGTGGAAACCGATTCATAATGCACACATAGTTAGAGCAAGAAATAACTGTTTATTGTAATAAGCCACTGAGATTTGGGAGTCATTTGTTACTGCAGCAAAACCAAGCCTACTCTGACACAGGTGTGAAGAGAAGGAGGTCTGTGACAGAGCCCTGGGGAAAAGCAAGACTTAAGGGTCAGCAGATGAAGTGGTGCCTGCAAAGAAAGCCTGCTCCAACCCCAACCCGATTCGCGAAACCTCTACAAATTAGCCTTTGCAGGATGCCTCTCTGCGGGCTGCCTCAGGTTTCCAAACTAACAAAAGTGAACTCGTTTTCTTCTTCTGCTCACTCCGCTCCCTCTCCTTTGGTTGGAAGCCGCTGCGTCAACTTTCAGGCCTGGGGGCACAAACTCCGCCCAGGGAACACCAGGGATAGAGGAAGCGGAAGCCACGCACCTTCTTCCCCTCCCCCCAATCCGTCCTTGCCTTGGTCCGGTCTGTGACTTACTCTCTTCACATCCTCCAGGTTTCAACCAGCTCCTTGGATTCATTGCTGGCTAACTTTGGTCTAGGTCTTGGAGCCACCAGGTGCCTGGGCTGTCTGCGCAGCCTGAGTGCATTTGGCCCCGGCGCAGCCTCCAGGATACCCTGCACCTGTGGTACCCATGCCCGTTCTGACTCATCCCGAGCTTCTGGCCTTAGCTCCTGGCTACGCCCCCGACAACAGCTGCACGCCAGTTGACCTTTCCAGATTCCCCTCCGTCTGGTGCCTCTTCCTTCACACTCACGCCGCCACCCCCACCCCTAGCCTCAGAATTCAGACCGTGACACACTGGATGCCTGATGCCAAAACTTCACGTCCACCAGCTGTCTCCCAGTTGATCCAGCGGGTCCCTGCTTCGCCCAGTAGAAACTGGAAAGTGTCGTTCTTTACACAGAACACATGCAACCAAGGTGGCTTCTGCTCACTGTCAACTGGGACAAGGCTATTCAACGGGCTGTCTGGCTCCCTCAATTTGCAGGTCCCTGAACGCTTTTCTCCTTCCATTGTAAATTGGCACTGAGACTGTGACCCTCTGTTTAAAAGCCCTTTCCTTCAAATATGCCACTTCCCTTGGTTTAGGCCCAGTCCCTACACCAGAGGTGCCAGCCCGCCATGATGATTATGATCAGCAAGGAGGCCGAGAGGGTGAGGCCCACCTGTCTTTCTTAAGTCTGCCCTCTCACGCCTTGTGCGCGCTGTTCACAGTGTTAGCTACTGTACTAACACGTATCGAAAGCTCATTAGGTGGCAGGTCATGTATTAAATGCTTGTAGTACCTATTTTGTTTCTCACAGTCAGTCTAAGGCCGGTAGTATTTTCATCATTTTACAAGTGGTGAAACTTGGATTTTAAAAGTTTACATAATTACCTGAGGAAAGACAGCCAGTACCAGTAGGGTTATAGGTTTGCCCGATTCCAGAGCCCTGGTTTTCTGTTATTGTGATACACACACACACACACACACACACACACACACACACGAATATGCACACACGTAAGAGTGCGTGTGTTTATAGGTACATACATATGTATGCATGTGGTTGCATCAACATATATGTATATGTATATGTATATAGAGATAAATATGTGTGCATATATATATAGATATAGATATGTATGTATATATATATGTGTTTGGTAGTACACGTGGATATATTTATATATATATGTGTGTGTACAACTGTTACGTGTAAAGATTTTCTGATCTTAGGTTAGAAAGTAGGCAATATATCATATCACCTGGTATCACACCTAATATAATACAATATCCCAATAGAAGTTTAAAAATGCTTATAAACAATTAAGTTTATTAAATAAACCCTTTTAAAATTATATTTTATGTGCAAGTCATTTAGAAAATGCTCTGGGAGGGCAGGACGCCAGGAGTCCGGGACCCCGTCCCAGCCCTGCCCTGCCCATCCGCACGTGCCTGTTCGGAACCAGCCTTCCTATCTGTGCAGTGGAGGGGTTTGACTTGCTGTCTCATTGGGGCCATTCCTACTCTGAAATGCCACAGTTCCGAAGCCCTGAAAGATCAAAATCAAATCCCTCGTACAATGATAGCTTATATTTAAGGCAGGTTAATGCTTGCTCATAAGGGTTACTAGTGTTGACACTTTTGATTTTCTAGAGCCTGTTTCCATTTGAAAGGCCTTATAAAATTATTTTCCCAAATATCAACGAGAAAAATAAAAGCTGATTTCATATGACCTCCAGTCTAACGAACGCATTAAATCCAGTCCTATGAACGCATTAAAACAGAGCAATTATAAGATATTAATAGATAATTTTTAGTTTCATGCCTCAGTGAAAAGTTCAGAAATAAAAAAGATTGCTCATGCTCTCTACAGTCAGTGGGCTGGACAATGCACCAGGAAAGGACTCGCTGATAGAGAGCTGACAGGAGCTATTTCAGTAAAGGGCAAACTTCAGAGCCCGGCCTTGACACATGCTTCGGAAATGACCGAGACTTAGGTTTCAGAGAGCTCCCTAATGTTCGGGCTGTTTATTCTGGCAAAAGCCCCCACATGCAGTGGTTAGCTGCCACGGGGGAAAAAACAATGACAGATGATTTTAAGATTTTTCTCAGATGATTCCAAATTTGTTAGTCAAAGTCCTACTGACGGAAGCCGATGTGGAAAAACTGGGACAGATGCAGGGCTTTGAGGTCTGATTCACAATTTCAAAATGTATAATATGTCTCAATCCTGCTCCATTACCAGCATGAGGGCCAAGTAAATTAGATGTGAGGTACAAGGAAGAGTAAAATTTATTTTCCATTGCAGGATAAATTTGCAAAATGTCTTGTGTGAATGAGTTTGAATAGACAGGAATAAGGGGTGTGGGTTAGGGTTAGGGGGTCTTGGGGACGACAGTACTTCATTCTCAGGCATTTTTGTGATGATTGGAAATAAAATATGTAAGTAACAAATGGTTTATGCTATGTAGGCATATAAGAAATGGTAACAGCCATCATTATTCTTATAAAAATCCACTATCAAAAAGTCTCCTAATCCATACTTCTCCATATAAAAGGAGAAGTATGCAAAGTATAATCCAGTATAATTTTCTCTACTTTTATTAAAATCTTTATCTTGTGAATGTGCCTAATTCTTCACCTTTTCATTACTTTACAGTTTTAAGTAATTATTATTATCTTAGTATCTTGCAAATACTACTTCAGAAAAACAAAAATATGTGTAGTGTTTATTTCATTCAATACAAAATCTTCAGATGACTAAAGCAGATTTGCTTAAAAGTATAACTTTTTCTAGAAACCTGTAACCACAGAACTCAGCATTTTAAGGAAAAGTTAAATAACTTAACAGTTTATGCCACCTTTAAGACTTTTAATTATTCCAAATCTCTCTCTAGTTCACTGTTTAAATAGCTGGCGTTTAGCATTGTACTTCACTTTATTTCTGAGTTAGATATGATTCCAAGAAAAGATTTAACATACATTCATCCGAGTAGCAATTATAACTAAGCACAAATGAGCAGCCAGCACACCATGCAGCTGCATTTGTTGAGCTCATGAGCACCTATGGTCTTTATTGTTACACACATTTATGCTGTATCGCAGATAAATCTGCCTTCCAAACAGATTAGTTTGGTGCATTTCTAAGACTTAACACAGAAATGTAACATACTGCCTTGAAATTTTTATTTCGAAAAAGTGTACACCTTAGGAGAACATGTCTTTTGTCTAACAGCTCAGTGGACTAGACTTTACAGCCAAATCCCGTTGCCATCTCAGAATGATTTACACTAATGGAAGAAAAACATGGAAGACAGGTGAATGCAGAGACTTTATTCAATTCTGAGGCCCACTGGTCTGGACCAACAGTGAGTGAGCTACTAAACTGGCCAAAGTGAGATTTCCTCTGTTTCTCCCTCACTCAATAGAAGATCATGGAAAGGTATTTATGTCCAATTTACAAAAGAAGAAATGAAGGTACAGCAATTCAATGAATAGTTATCCACCAATATGTAAATGAGGTACTGGTCCACTTGGCACATCCAAGTCCGTAGCACTCTCGCTCACTCTTGGCATGGTTTCCACCCTTGGTCATGTGAAGCTAGGATGGTTCCATTTCTTTGGCATCTCTAATACTGTTACCTGTTGGCAACAGTTGCTCTACATTTAAAAAACATTTTTATTGTGAAAAATAACATATATACAGAAAAGTGCATACAACCACTTACCAAATTATATTAAAACAGACACATACATAACTACGCCCCAAGTAAAGAAGTGAATGACGGTCATCATCCTAAAGATCCCCACGTGCCCCTTCACGATCCCAGCCCTTTCCTTCTCTGTTAAGTTGGTGACTCCCAACTTCTAAGAATGTGTCTCTAAAAAGGTATCAGTTCTCTTTTCACCCAGTTTGAAGTTTATGTGAATGGAATCATACTGTACGTATTTTCTTCCATCTGGCTTCCTCTGATCAGCGGTATGTTTTAAAAATTCATCCATGTTACTGCCCACAACTGTAGTTCATTCATTTTGGGGGCTGTTTAGTATTCCATCACATTCCACAATTTATCCCTTCTGTCGTTAATGGGCATTCGGGTTGTCTCCAATATTCTGCTACCAACCATGTTGCTATAAACTTTCTGTTCATGTTTCCTGGCATTAATGGCACAAATTCCATAGGGGACATGCTTAGGAATGGAACTGCTGAGTCACGGGTTATGCAATATATTCACCTTTTGCAGAAAACAGCAAACTGTTATCCAGAACAGTAGCCACTATCATCTTCATTCTCTCATTCCTCTCCCTTTTTTGGAATTTCCATCACTGCCCCCACCCACTCAGCTTTTTCTTCTTCTTTTCCTTTCTCCCTAAGAGACTTTGGCACACACCCAAAAAAGATCAGTTAATGACATTTAATTGAGTAGAACAGTCTCAATGACAGATTTCCTGTTAGGGAAGAAAATAGAAGACATTCCCTTTCTGAATTCCTATGCAAGTCAATCTTATTCAGCTATTAAAGTTGATATAAGCACAGTTAAACCTTCATTTATACCTCATGTCAAAGATGTTATCTCCTCACACTAAGGAAAGACAGTCTTTCCTTTTCATGTTGACTGCCAGAAAGCTCAGAGCCAAATTTCCACACGTGCAACAAGTAAATGGGTCAGTGCATCTGGGGTATAGTCCCATACCGCTGGGTCAGAGCCCCTGCAGGCACGTGTTAACAGTGCAGGTGCCAGAGCTCCGGGTGAGGCCACAGATCCTGAAGTTTTAACAAATTCCCCCTCGAGGCCAATGCATGCTAAATTTCAAAAATGCTGGTGTAATGCTACACAGCATTGCATTTTAACTTTCCTTTCTAATTCAATATTCTGTCCTTAACATTGTTTTTCTTGCCTCTGTCACCCAATTTTTAATCCATAGAATGTCGTTGCATTTTGTCTATACTTGTAAATCCCCTATGATCATTTCCAGTTCAAGAGCTGGACTGGCAGATACAGAAACAGATAAATACAAGGCTAGACCTATAGGTAGAAGAGGTTCCCCTAGCATCTCTTAACTACAGACACTGCTACTCCATTAGGATACTATCAAAACCAGATATAAGAGATACGAACTTCCAGTTATAAAATAGATAAGTCATGGGGTGTAGCATACAGCACAGGGAATATAGTCAGTAATGTTGTAGTAACTGCGCTGTGACAGGTGGTTAGTAGACTTTGCGTAGCGATCACGTTGTAAAGTATGTAACTGTAGAGTCACTATGTTGTACACCTGAAACTAACATACTATTGTATGCCAATTATGCTTTAATAAAATTTTTAAGAGATTAAATAGATACAAATTACTGAATGTGCTTGTACACTGAGCCATCTTACAGTCTCACCACGCCAAACTTAAAGCGTCAACAAAGAGAGGCGATGATGGGCTCAGAGTAGTGGCCCAGAAGTAAATTCTTTGTTCCCCCCCACCATTCCTAAACCAAGCCTAGAAGCTTTTCAGGAAGGGCTTGCTATGCTTCAGATAATTCTGCCTACAGTTCCTCTAACCTTGAATTTCAAATAGTTACCAGCGAAAGTAACTACTGTGCTATACAAAGGGAAATTAAGTTGCCATCACAAGCTTCTCAGTTATAATGACATCTCCTTCTGCAACAGAAAAGACTGGAATAGCTTAAGGTTAGATCTCTTACATTTTAGCTCCAATTCTGGCCCTCCACGGAGGAGCACGCAGCGTCCCTGGCCAGAGCCGCCAGTCGTCATTCCTCAGCCAAAATGAGCCTGGAAGAAACCTTGGCACGGATTGGCTGTTTATCGTGCACGGGCGAGCTGCAATATCAAGATCTACTTTTTCAAAAGTATACCCACTGGGAGGGCTGGCCACCTTCCTGCAATGAGTAAGAAGGAGAGGGAACAGACTCCCGAAAGCCTGCAAAAAAAACCCCAACCAGAGCAGAGGCGCTGCCTCCAGGATTACAGAAGAGTCACCGACTCAGAGGCTCAGCAACCAGATCTAAAAGGAGAAACATTAAGGTTCTATGTATTAAGCCAACCTTCACTGGCAACAGATATATCCCATCCAAGAGGGGAAGCTCTGAGGATAATTTGTTATTAAAAGTTTGCAAAACAGAATGAAAACACCCCTGTGTTTTCAAACATGTAAATGTTTGGTATTTGTCGCTATTGGACTTAACCACAATGAGCTTGGCCAAAGAATTAAAAAACGGATACTACTTTATAAAAATCCTTACCTAAATTGTGTCTGACTTGCAAACAATAATCATAGAGTATTTTTTATGTAATAGCTAACACTCATATACTAGTAGTTCCTACTATGTGCCAGGCCCTATTCAAGGGACTGTGTGTATATTAATTCATTTAATCCTTGCAAAAACCTAGGATAATGGCAGTAATAATAGCCCCATGTTCCAGATGAGGAAACCAAGGCGCAGGGAGTCAGCACCTCTCCCAGGGGCCCTAAACTAGTAAGCCGCTCGCTCTGGAGCACAGCTTCTGATCCCACTGGCTGTCTATCAGTCATTTTTGTTTCGGCTAAGTCAAAATAATGAACCGAATTTCAACCCACAATATTTCTGAGGATACATCAACTGCACAAAAACGTAAGAATTTGTATTGAAGCAGCTCAGCTTCACCCTGCATCCCCTGTTTCCACAAAATTACATTTCATTTGCACGACTGTTTCTACATGAAAAGTCCATGCACCACATCTAAGACAATGTAATTGCTGATTTTGCTTATAAAGCATCACCGTAGTAAAGCAAAACCTAGGGATGCCTAGTGCAGCTGGAACCAGACCAAAGAAAATGTGAGTCAAATACCCATAGTAACAAGAGAGAGACTCTTCAGGAGTAGCTTGAGAGAGGGAAGAGCTTGAGGCCAAGTAGCCCTGGTAAGTCGAAAAACCAAGACTCACAGAAGAGATAGGAGGTATTTTAGCAGACGAGTAGACTCTAGCTTTAAATGAAAAGAGAAATTAGAAAGGAGGAGAGTTTTAGATGGGGCCATAAAGCTCTGCAACATCTAGCAGATATGCCCCTGACTGGACATGTCCCTGACTATGTTAGGAGAGCCTTAATTTGAATAAATGCTAATAGTGACATAGTGGTATTTCAAGGACCTGTTGACAAAACTACTTCCAATAAACTCAGCTGAGACTTAAACGGCTTGTTTGAAAGCTCTAGTCTCTAAATTGCAAAGGTGGTGGTGGTCGTGGCCAAAGAGAAGCCGGGACTGGGGCCTGGGTCCAGGTAGTTTGCCATGGGAACTAGGCTTGGATAGGAAAAGCTCAATAAATACATGTTGAATTGAGGACTGCATCGATCAGGGCTCATGTCAGCCTAGAAACGGGGGTTGCATCACCCAGATCTACGATATCTGCAGCCTCCACATCCCCAGAGGAAGGAGAGCCTCAAAGAGGCAGAGCCAGAACCATTACATAGAGTTTTACGTGTTGGTCACTGAACAAGGGTACTCGGCCAAGGAAGCAAGTGCAGACGAATTGACTCACCCCTGCTCTCCTGGTCAAGTTGTAGAGCAGGATCACCTCACAGAAGAAGAAAGGGGTACCTTCTAACTTAGACAAAAGTGCTGCATGGCTTCAGCAGCCCTGGAAAGCAATGCTAACACATGAAGAAGTCAACACGACCTACAGAGATGGGAAGAATCGAGTACCCTTTGGAGGCACAAAGGGAGAGAATCAGAGAATCGAGTTCAAGAGATCCCACATCATTTACATCATCTCTGCCTCAGGCAGGAGAGTTTAGATAACAATGTTTCCTCCTAGAATTCACCATCTTCCCTAGAGAGGCTTCCCTGTATGTTTTCCTCACATGGTACCTTTCTTCCAAAGCACAGGCATTCCTTCCAAGTAATTTAAAGTTAATGTAGACAGATTATAGAGCATTTCCTTCTAATGATGACGGATAATCATGGAGCCATCACAGGGCACCATCTGGCAAATTCTGTAGGATATGTCCTCCAAACAGAAAGACATAAATCTGCAGTAATTAAATTGAGTAATTTAAACATATCAGGGGTAGGTGGAAAGACTTTTTAGGCTGATTTCTCCCTTTTGTTCTACAGACTAAATTGACACCAAACTACTTTGATCTTTTCTAATAGAGGGCAATCCAGCATTTTATTAACTTATTATAAGCTTTCATTAAAAACAATTCTCTCCAAATGGCATAATTATAGGGTGGTTTCTGTTTCCTCCGCTATATGTTTCTATATTTTTCCAAACTGTCTGCAATGGTTATGTGCCATTTTTATAATCAGAAGAAATATATAAATTTTTTCAGCTTGTTCCTTTGTTCCCTCCACCCACAGACAGGATTGGATTCATGCAAGAAAGCAGCCGTACATGCTCTGAAAGAGGTGGACAGAACTGGTCCCTGGTTGAGCCAGAATGAAGCCCTGCAGTGCAAGTGGGGAAGACAAGACACCATGTGTGAAAGGTGACCAGGCACCGCACAGTTCGCCAAATAGCAGTGAGACTTGACATTGAGACACTAAGTCTCCCTGAGCCTCAGATTTCTCAATATCAAAAGGGGGATTACATTACAAGGCATCTGGGACCCTATGTGTGGAGCCTCCATCCTAAACAACTGTCAATTAGTTTTAATACCAAAGGGTGGGTGGGTAAGCATACTAAATACAGTGCCATATGTGAAAGCATTTTGTAAATTACAAAGAGCCATGCAAATTAGCTGCAGTTATTGTTTTTAAGGTCAAAAAGTAGGGGAGGTAAAAAACAAAAAGCGGATGGGCTTGAGTAGAGATAAAAATAGGAAAAGGAAGAAAAAAACTAGGTCAAGCGTAATGAAAACGTTATCTTTCTATATATGTGTATATATAAATACATGGGGCGGGTAGAAGTCACAGTGGCATCTTTGCTGCTCATTCACTCTTCACTGACATCTGGCATCCACCCTCTGCCACTCCACTGAAACAAAGGTCCCCATGTGAGGACCACCCACAGAGCCAAATGTAGGGAACATTTGTCAGCTAGATTTTTATAAACGTCATTACTGCTCTTGACACTGCTGTCCTTGCCCTGATTCTTGAAACTTTGTAGTGCACTGGATCCCAAGACGCCGTTACCTTGTGGGTCTCCTTCTGTCTGAATATTCCCTTGGGCTCCCTATCCCCTGCCGCCATCCTGGAATATCCACATTCCTTTCTCCTTGGATATTGCCAACCACTTTCATAGTTCTGACCGCCATGTACATGCTCCCCCTACATGCTTCCAGCCTAGACTACTCTGAGCTTCAGCTCATGGGACATCCCCCAGACAACTCCAACACCCCTCAAGCTCCACATGGGAGTCATCAGCTCCTCCCCCTCAAGTCCACCCCGTACTCCTCCTAGTCCCCAACTCAGGCAGCCCAGGAAGGCCAGAAACCACTCACTCACTGTCCCTCGTCTTTCCTGCCGCTCTCCACCTCCCTCCCTCACTGCGTTCATAGTTCTGTGCCTTTTCTCTTCACCTGATGCTCATTTCTCCTTAAAGATTCAGCTCACACATTCACCTCAAAGGTGGCTTCCTGGAACCCGCCGGTGGAGCAGAGCTCACCTTATGCCCTGGCATAACTGCACCTCATTATCCCTCACCCAATTATATTGAAGCATCTGCCTGTAACAGTGCTCCAAACTCCCACGCCACTCTCCTGGGCCCTGGCGTCAAGTTCCTCAGGTTGTTCGTAGGGTTTTGTCTCCCTTACGGCCAGCACAGTGCCTGGTACGGAGCAAACGTTCAGTTAGTGTTTACTGAACTGAACCAAGTTTCACCAGTGATAGTGAACCTAAACAAGAACATTCTGCTTGTGATGATAAAAAATAGTTTAACTTTTAAGAGCCAACAGAGATAATTTAATGTCATCACTTAGCAGTGACAAAGTCGAAAGAAAAGAAAGTTTAAATATCTAAACTATAAAACTTTGTTGGGGTGATCACTTCATAAGGTATATAAATATCTGATCACTATGTTGTGCACCTGAAACTAATATAACATTATATGTCAATTATAATTGAAAAATACATTTAAAAAAATCTTTTTAAAAAACAACTATGAAACAAATGGTACAGCAGATTCTGAATTTACGTTACTGTATTTATCTTGAGAAATATGCACTTGCCTTTTTTAATCAGTGATCATATTATGAGTGTTAAATACAAGTAATTGTTCTTTTCCCAGTAGTTAACTGCATAGAAACTCTATGATCAATTTAAGATCTATAACCTTAAAATTGTTTAGGTTATTTCTTTTTTTGAACCTTTCATTCCCAAGATGCATGTTTCAATTTTTTTAAAAAGAGGAAGGAATAAATCTTCAAGCCTCCAGATAGGAATGATCTTCTTTTCTCCGTGTGGTTGACATTCTCTTGTAAGAAGTAAAATATCATCTAAAACCTTAAAGTTTTTCAAGGATTATGTTGAATTATGCTAATTAGCATTTATGAAATGTTATATATACCATAAATGCAAGAAAAATTTTAAATAGTACATGTTATATATCTTTTTAAAAATATCATAATTTATTTTTAGTTGATAGATGTGTGCATTTGTACATCCATTTTTGGATACTAATAAAAAAATGCCACTATTTAAAACATGAAAGCCAAAACAAAAACCAAAATCTAATTTAGTGTCATTTTGTTTTCTTCATAAAGCACAAATGCTATCACAGCTTTTCAAGGTAAAACCATCTTTCTTTTTCTCTTCTTCATTGTAAAAGTCAGTGGAAGTCACCTATTTATTATGAGCACTCCTGGGAAAACCCATAATCTCCTGGAAGGAGAGAGGTAAGAACAGATTTTAGAAGTCCACATGTTATAAATCAAGCTTTGAGAATGGAAATCAAATGCAAAAGATACTTATTCCCTTGCATGTGCAACTTGTGTCCTTTTGGGGGTTTTTTTTGTTTTTTTTTTTAGGCTGTGAATTCCATTAAGGCATGCCATCATAATTAAAATGTAACCTCTGGTTTGAAATCAGCATTGTGGAAGTACCACAGGGCTCCAAGGCACACCTGCTGCTAAGGGGATCAGCTTCAAAATATTCTTAGTCTGTTTTTGAGGGGGCAACATCATAGCAGACACAAAGCAATGCGGGATCCTCACTGCAGAGTAAAGTATGAGGGGAAAATGGAGCAAATCCAAATGATCATTAACAGGGCTGGGTAAATTCTAGGACATCCATATATAGTCCAGACAGCAGCTGGGGTCCTTCTGTCATTTGAGAGATGAAAAAAATGAATCAAAATGATGAGAAAATCATTTCTCTCTTCTCATGGGAAAGTCCAGCATCCATCCCAAATTCTCCAGGGGTTCTTGGGAGTCACAGCTCTTCCTATTCCCTCTGCCTCCAGTGTCCAGCCTCCGCTGAGTGCTGGCTCTCTTCCCTGTCCTGCCTCCTATCGCTCCTCTTACTGGTCCCTTCTCTGTTCACTGTGTGTGGACATACCACACAGGCCCGTTTCTTTGGTGTCTCCAAATGACACTCACACGACCTCTTGGGCATAGGAGACTGTAACAGCTATTTGGAAATATCAGGAAGGGAGGCCTTGGTGGGAGGGGGAGCACGATTATTTCACTGCAACCTAATACAATACAGCAGCGAGTTGAAAACAAATATTAGGTCTCCCATTCTTAGACCTTGGTCCTTCCCTCATTTGCCATCAAAAGTTGGAATTTCACTTTGGCCTCCCTATCTTGTACTGCTGAAGCCTGGCTTTCTCCAAAATATTTTTTGTTGTTGTTATTTTTTTTTAATCATTCTTGTGAATCTTTTTTTCCAGCTTTATTGAGATGTAATTAACATATAACATTGTGTAAGTTTAAGGCGCACAAGGTGTTGATTTGATACACTTACATAGGGTAAAATGATTACTACCTTAGTGGTACTTAATATCCCCATCTCATCTCATAATTACCATTGCTTTCTTGGTGGGGAGAATATTTAAGATCCCCTCTTCAGCAACTTTCAGGTATTTAATACAATATTATTAACTATAGTCACCATGCTGTATACTAGGTCCCCAGAGTTTATTCATCTTATATTGGAAATTTCTGCTCTTTGACCAACATCTCCTCATTTCTCCTACACCAACTCCTGGTAACCACCATTCGACTCTCTGTTTCTATGATTTTTGCTTTTTAGATTCCACATAAAAGTGACACCATATGGTATTTGTCTTTCTGGGTCTGACTTATCTCACTTAGCATCATGCCTTCGAGGTCCATTAATGCTGGCGCAAACTGCAGAACTTCCTTCTTTCTCTTGGTTGAATAATATTCCATTGCATACATATACTACTTCTTCTTTGTCCATTCATCTGGTAATGGATACTTGGGTTGTTTCCATATCTTGTGACTCAGTAGGTTGAGCATCATCCCATAAACCGAAGAGTCATGGGTTCAATTACGGGTCAGGGCACACGCCTGGGTTGCAGGTTCAGATCCTGATCAGGGTGCGTGTGAGAGGCAATCGATCAATGTTTCTCTTCCTCTCTTTTCCTCCCTTCCCCTCCCTCTAAAAATCGGTGGGTATATCCTCTGGTGAAAATAAAAATAAAATCCTGTTTTCATTTCCTTTAGCTATATACCCAGAAATGGGATGACTATTCCTAATTTCCTGAGAAACCTCCATGCTGTTTTCCATAGTGGTTGTACCAATTTACATTCCTACCAACAGTGCACAAGGGTTCTCTTTTCTCCACATCTTCACCAACACTTGTTACATCTTGTCTTTTTGAGAATAACTGTTCTAACAGGTATGAAGTGATATCTCGTATTTTGTTTTGCATTTCGCTGATGATCAGTGATGTTAAGCACCTTTACATGTACCTGTTGGCCATCCGTCTCACATCTTTGGAAAAGTGTCTATTTAGTTCTTCTGCCCATTTTTTAAGTCAAAATGTTTTTTTGGCTATTGAGTTGCATAAGTTTTTTATAAATTTTAAATATTAACCCCTTATCAGACATATGATTTGCAAATATTTTCTCCCATTCCATTGCCTTTTCATTTGTTGATGGTTTTCTTAGGCTGTGCAGAAGCTTTCAGGTTGATATAGTCCCTCACGCTTATTTTTGCTTTTGTTTCTCTAGAATGCTGTTTGTTTCTTCTGCTAGGCAGATTAGACATCTCTGAGTCACCCTCAGCCTCCGTGAGGCCATGCTCTCTTTTCATAACCAAAGTGACTCATCAAAGCAAAGCAAAGACGGAGCCGCCACCCAAGAGCAGCTCTCCCACAGTCAGGAAACTAGCCCTTCCCTTCTCCCTGCTGCATGGAATTGCAATCCCTCAAAAGGAAGCACCTCAACTACACAGAGCGTGTCTAAAATATATCTGTAACCACAGTTATAGCTATGTGTGCATATATTTCTGTTTTATAAATATGTAGAGGCATATTTATTTACCTTAATATATTTAATATGCTCTATGTTAATATTAATTCATTCTTACTGATATATATTTAATTTTGAGAGGGCTAAGTTAAAACAGAAATGGTAGAAATAAATATATGAATTGATTACTTATAGAAACGTTTGTTTATATAATAAAAGAATACATTCTGTAAGGGATACATACCATTCTGGTAATGTTGGTTTTTCTCTAGGAGGTAGGATTAACGGAAAACTTCTAATTTTAACAATTGTGTACTTTTTTTTACATTTGGCATAAATGCTTCTATAATCAGAGAAAATATTTGATGCAAGAAAAATGGGCTCAAGTAGCAGCTGAAAGAATTTACCATATTTTGCTCTATATAATGTGCATTTTTTTTGCCCAAATTTTTTAGGGTAAAATAATGCCCATGTGCATTATACATGGGCAGCACTAAAATGTGGGTGCGCATTATACATGGCGGAATATGGTGGCTCATACACGTGAAGAGATTCTCACCAGTAAAGGCTGCTCGAATGTTCATGAAACCTTTTCCGCCATCACGAATACATGCCAGGAAAATCTTTTGTTCATAAAAACCAAGGAGGAGAGGTGTATAGATTTCAAAGGCAGCAGAGCCAATGACTATTACCTTATGAACGAAGACTCTAAAGGAAAAGAAGCTCAAGGGGAAGGGAAGAGGGGTGTTACCTAAAAATAAAGTCCTGACTGAGCGAGAGAAATCTGGCCTGATGAGGAAGGAAAAGACAAACAAGGAAATTAATAGGGCTACACGGAGTTTCCAGACGATACTGGAGGGAGGAGGAACACATCCCTAAGAATGAATACAAAAAGGTAACATTCGTCCATTCATTCATAGAGCACCCACTGTGTTTTAGGCACTGCTCTGGGTACCAACGTCTCGCAGGCAACAGCTCTGTTCTCCTGTTACTTAGACAGGCAGGGAGATGGTAAACAAGAAAGCATTTAAACAAACAAGATAATTTCAGACAGCGGTAAGTGTTATGAAGACATTAAAAACCAGATGAAGCGACAGAGATGGGTGTGAGGGTACTCTTAACTGGGTGGCAAGGAGATGAGGATCCAAGGAAAGAGCCATAGGAAGAGCTGGGAGCAGAACCTCCCAGGCAGAGGCAACAATAAATGCAAAGACCCTGTGTGAAGAATGAGGTTGTCATGTTTTAGTAATATTAACGCCAGGGTGGCCAGGGTTCATGGAGCACTGGAAAGAGTGTGAGGAAATGAGGTCCACACGGTAAGCCCCAGCAACGATGCATAAATTTAATCTCGGTACAGGGAAAGTCACTAGAAAGGTTTCTAGGAGGGGAGTGGCAGGACCAACAGGCCTTCTAAAGCTGGACCTGGAGGCTTTCTTGGCGGAGAGGAGAGCGAGAACGAAAACACGGAGAACAGCCGGGAGGCACCGAAGCTGTCTGGGAGAGATGGGGCTCTGGGCTCAGGGTCAGCAGGAGAATCAGAGAAGTGGCAGATTTAGAATGGGTCTTGAATAATTTGGATGAAAGAGTGAAGGAAAGTGAAAAATTAAAGGTGAATCCTAGATTTTGGCTGTAGCAACTGTCGTTGCCATGTAAGAGTTTCGAAAGACTGGGAAGGCTAACAGGAGGGTGGGGGAGTGGATCCAAGGGCTCTATTTTAACCACACTGAGTTTGAGATGTCTATTGAACAAACACGTAGAAAGTCAGGTTGGCAGCTGGATAGACGGGTCTGGGAATCCTCAGTGAGTTTGCGGCAACAAATTAATTTTCCAGTCACGTTCAAATAGATGGTATTTAATAACATGAGTCCCTCTGGAAAGGGCGTCTTAGAGAGAAATGTGGAAGACCAAGTCTGGAGGGACATATAACTCAGAACTGAGAAGAGGAGGAGGAACAAAGGAGACTGGTAGAAACCACCATTGAAGTAGAAGGGGTAAAAAGGAGGGTGTGATTTTCCAAAAGCCAAGACAAGGGAGTATTTCAAGATAGATGACATACTTTTCTCCAAAGATGCTGAAAGCTACTGAGAAATTGCATAGGAGAAATGCAGAGAAAGGATCACTGGATCTCACAAACTAGGAGTGACGGGTGACATGATGAGAGCCATTTTAATGGAACAATCAGAACAGAGGCTCAATTGGTAAATCAAGGAGAAACAGATGAGCAGACGTGAAGGCATCCACCATGGCAATGTTCGAAAACCAGAGCAGAAACCTGGTCCAGTAACTGACGGAAGCTGGGACGGGAAACGGAGTCAGGGAAGGGTTTGTTTTTAAGAGGGGAGATAACAGGGTATATTTTTTAGAACACCAAGCAAAATCAGGTAAGAATTTTGTTTCTACATTACTTTTCTTATCATTCCTTAGGAACCAAGGAGATCAGCATCACTAGGACAGGAAATTGAAATCTGACTGACTTTCTCTTCCATTAGAGACCAATGAACAGACTATCTGGAGGTGATCAGAAGGTGTCACACAGGTTCAGTGAGAACATGCCACTGCATATTATGCTTTGAATCAAGATGCTTCTTGAGATTTCACCCTGACTACTTCTACAGCCTCCTAGCTGGCATGCCTCATCTGTGTCTCATTCTACTCCATCCTCCACTCCAAAACCCGAAAACAAATGCAATTATTTTACTACCCTAATCAATGCTTCTGATAGCACCCTTCTTAAGGAGAATATTCAATCCCCTTAGCAAGGCATACAAAGGCCTGCAAACTCTGGCCCCGGCCTTTTTTTTCTGTCTTATCTCTAACCATACAATTTGCAAAACACTAATCACAGCATCCACAGCCACGAGGTACACCTCTGAATCCCCTTGTCCTGCTATGGCTTGGCACATGCTATACCCTCTACTTAAAACGTCCATTCAATCTGCACCCAACTCATTGGCCTGGAAAACCCATAGCAGGGCTTTAAAACCTATTCCAATGTCCCATGGAAAATGCATTATTTTTACTTAGGGTCAGCCCTCTAGAAGAGAGGTTTATGACAAACAGCTAGGCATTACAGGGAACAACTTCACTTTGATGGAAGATAGATTAAAGAACAACTCAGGTGTCTGAAGCAAAGGTGGAGCATTGTCAGGAAGTACGTTCTTCATGGTGGGACATGTGGAAACAAGGAAAAAGATGACTTTACAGGTGAAACCAGTTGAGACTAGACCCATCCATGCCCACTGTTCAATAAAACCCATTCAGCTATCAAATGGCTATCATTGTTAAGAAAAGCCAAAAATCTGTCTTTCTACGTTTCCATTGTTCCCAGTTTTGCCCTCTAGAGCAGTTCATAATTTGCCCATTTCTTTTTAAAAAAGATTTTATTTATTCATTTTTAGAAAGCGGGGAAGGGAGGGAGAAAGAGAAGGAGAGAAACATCGATTGGTTGCCCCTGCCCCAACCAGGGACCAACCTGCAACCTTGGCATGTGCCCTGACCTGGAATCAAACTGGCAATGTTTCCCTTTGTGGGATGATGCCCAATCACCTGAGCCACACTGGTCAGGGCTTGTCCATTACTTTTTGTACCTGATGGCTTTTCAAAGAACTGCAGCACTATTACCACCAGTCCTTTTCCCATTCCTCCAAATTTCCTCTTCCATAGCTTATCGATGTTTGCTAACTCCTGCCGTGCAGCACTCCCAACCTATATTTGTTACGTAAAACGTCGTGACGCTTCGTAAGGGGGCCATCACGCCTTATTTGATTTTGTACACTAGTGCCCAGGCATACAGATGACACACCGGGAGCATTCCAACAGATGAACTCATGTAAAAACTGCAACGTGACAAATACCTACGTCACTCGACCCGCAGAAATGATGACTCGCGACGCGCCGCCCGAACTAAAGCAGACAGGGAAGTGCGCTGCTGCGGGATCGGCTCCCATGAAGTCGCATTTAGGGTGCTAAGGCAGACACAGTAGCACATCAGTGATCACACTCAAGTCCACGCCTTTTCTTGAGTGTCAAGCTTCAGGCTCCTCCTCCACGCCCTACCCCCAGCCCAGCCTCGTCCGAGGCTTGGCTTGCTCGAGTTGTTGGTTCAGGCTCGGCCCACAGTTAGTGGGGTTGGTGCCTAAGCATCCAAAGGGAGGAAAAGGATTTTGCAAAGAGAAAAAGTACAAATAAGAAATTGATCTGCTTCAGAGTACCCTCAACCAGTGGCCCTCAAGGCACTTCCCCGCCGCATTACACACCTGGGACTCAAACAGCTTGTAGCTTCGCATGTGACCTTTTCAGGGGAACTTAGAGCAAAATTCTATCACTGACAAATAGAAGGTGGCAAAGAAAAGGGGAAAACCCGGAGTCACTCAAATGAATGTTCAGAATACACGGTCCGGCACATATAACGCCCCTCTTTTACTACAAAATTTTTAATTACAAAATCATAAGCATGTCATTCTGTAACATAACATCACACTCAAGCACACCATATGACATTTTAGGTGAAATTTTCAAATTAAAACTATAAATTATTATACCCATATTATTACCCTACCAACTACACTCTAGCAGGCCTTACTTCTGCCGGATCCTATATTTCCAGAAATACTTCCTAGGTAACTAGTCTCATCCAGTGCTGATCAGTAGAAAGAAGATGTGCACAACCTAATTTGAAATTTTCTACTCAGCACATCAGAGAAAGTCAAATGAAACAGGTGGAAATAATTTTAGTGTTACATTTTGTTTAACGCAATATAGCCAAAAGCCCATCATTGCAACAGGTAATCAATACAGAAAACTATCAAGGTACTTTACAGTTTTTTTTTCCAACTAAGACCTCTAAACCCACTGTTTTGAACTAACAGCCCATTTCGATACAGACCAGCCACTGTAGCAAGAGTCTACGTTACAAATAAATCCTTTTAAGATACAAGTCAACTCTAGGTTCCAGATGCTTGTAAAATCTATTCTTAGGAACAGGTTTATATTAAAAAATAATTATCAAACTCAAAGCATTTGGTAAAAAGTGAAAAGCTACTTAACATGATAAGTATCAAAGAAATAGATTTTTAAAAAATTTCCTAAGCCTCTCTTGTAAGGTGGATGCTTCTGAAGCCCTCAGACTCATTTTTCAAAGTCAACAATAAATTATGTAATCTATCCAGTGTCATGAACCCAAACCTTCCAGCAAATACTTCAGAGTTCATGCAGCCCGGGACATTCTTTTTATAGATGAAAAAGAAGGCCTGCCAATCTTGCAACCAGCAACCAGCTTCTGTTTAGCATGATACGCGGTCAAGTGATGATTAGTTGACACGAATACACTGTTCCACGCAGCGGGGCAGTGAGTCACAACTGCTGACTGGGACCCAAATAAAACATAATAAACCAGATTGGGATTGAAGATGCACCGTGGGAATTTACCATAGATTTAAAAGTCCTCTAAAACCAACACAACAAACCTTTCTAAAACCATTGTCTGGGTACCTAAGAATAATAATAATAATGTCTGATATTTAGAAATTATGACCAAATGCAGAAAGGGCAATAGATAAAAATATCTAAAATAACAGTATGTTCTTCAGAATCATCATCCTCAGGAAGAAAACACCCCACTCAGTGTTATAATTTTGATCTTCACTTCAGCAAAGAAAGAAAGTAATGAGCCCTGGCTGGTGTGGCTCAGTGCATTGAGTGTCATCCCGCAAACAAAAGGTCACTGGTTCAATTCCTGGTCAGGCCACACGCCTGGAGTGCGAGCCAGGTTTCATATTGGGAGTGTGTGAGAAGCAACCGATCGATGTTTCTCTCGCACATCAATGTTTCTCTCCCTTTCTTTCTTCCTCCCTTCCCCCTCTCTAAAAGTGGATAAACAAAATCTGAGAGAGAGAGAGAGAGAGAGAGAGAGAGAGAAACAAAGAAAGAAAGAAAGTAAAGAGCCAGCAAATATGACGGCCAAGCAAGAGACCCAGCTAAAGGCAGACTCTATTGAAAACCTTAAAATAAGTAGGGTATAATTTTAAGTCACTAACTTAAAATTCCAAGCAGATGGCGAATTATTAAGACAAATTATTAATGGGTAAAATGCAACTGAAACAAAGCTACAATCTAAAAATAAATTCCAAAAAATTTTGAATTAAATCACAGAACTCAGCCAAGGCAGCTCTGCCTTTTCATATGGGACACTGAAGTATTAATTTTGCTAATCACAGGAAAATAATGTTAGGTCACCTTTTTGTTTAATATACGACATAATCAAATCCAAAGAGGCCATGCAGTTACCAAGAAAGATGATGTACTTACAGAGCCTCATGCAAGAATACACTGGCTCTAACTGGAAATTTTAAAAGGAGGCATTTATTGTTCTTAAGTTTATAAATAGTTAAGTAGTCTTAAAATTATCAGTAAGGAAACCCACCAGGTTTAGTCTCAGATACACGGCACCTTTAAGAAACACAGTTTAATTGCCAAAAAGCGTATAAAAAGAAACCCATTCACTCCACGAACATTGACATTTTATCAAATACATCTTCTTCCACAACATTTACTAAAATCATTTTCTTTAAGTAGACTTCTACTTCCTGTGCAGTTACAGCATCTCCTCTACCCCAGCCCAGCCTCTGTTTCCACACTTTCCCCCTCTCCTCCTCATCCCTAAGGTTTTAGCTCTTCTATGGAGATCAATTTAGCTTCTCTCTGAGCAAGAAATAACATCCTCTGTAGGGGAGAGGGGAATAAGCCAGCAAGATTTTAGCAGACACAAGAATCCCTCAGGCAGGATGGAGAAGGGTTAGCCCCTGAGCACTCCTGCATTAATGACATCTGTCCCATCACAGTTATGAAGCACCCACACAGTGCCCAGACTGGACGCCAAATCCAGAAAATCAGAATCTGAATAGAATCGGAACAGTGTTTGAAAAGCCAGGACCTATTTCAGGAATGAAAAGGAAACTCATTTAAAAAGCAGTGTGCACTTACAGCAAAACTACTCTCCTGTACGCAGTCTCTGACCCACACCACACACTATTCCCTTCCCTCCCCTCGCCTGCACACCAGCCCACACTGCCCCTCCGTGTGTTACCATCTTGAGAATTCCAGCCATTCCCCATTGGAAAAACATTCTTTTTATTGACATTAAACAGCAACATACAATGTCAGAAGCCCCAGCCTAATTCTTCCACTCCCTGCAACTTAGTGCTGTCAAGTCTCTTGAAAGGAAGAGGAACTTTTTATTTCTTAGATAAAGAAAAGAATTAAAATGTAAACACCATGAGCGATCTAAAGTGGTGGCAAATCCGACATTCTTCTGAGTTCAGATTTTCATAGACTAGACAAAGCTGAAAAACTGCGTAAGGGAAGAATCTTGAGATAATTTTCTTAGACCTTATATTTTATCTGGGGCTGAGTCCGGACGGAACTCTTGGTTTCTTTGTGATGTAATGGGGTAAAGACCTAGTCTGGGTCAGCCATGCAACCATCTGTTTTCCAGAGCAGATGTTATCATTTCCTGCCATGAACCTAAACTCAAAACCATACTTCAATCCAGAACTTTACGCCCTGTGTTCCCATGTGTTCTGAGGGACGTTCTTGGACTTTATGAGAAAATGTAATCTATGGTTCAATAAATCTGAGGATTTAATGGATAAATGTCCAACTCAAGAATGGAATAGAAAATGCAATGTTTCCCTAACACAGTGGTTCTCAGAGGGTGGCCTGAATAATTTAGTGAACCGATACTGTCTAATAATCAATGCATATGTGGGGGCTAAAAAAATTAACATTTTTCTTCCCACCTTCTGAATTTTTCCAGCTGGGCTAATAATCAAATTAACGAAGACAGATTTACAGGAGAAAGTAAAGCATTTAATACATGCACATGGGGAATTCATATAAGCACGAAAATTCCAAAGACAGTGAGGCATCATTGGGTATGTAAGACATTTTTGGACAAAGGAGAAAGGGAGACAGAGTATTAGATTTCAGCAGTGAGAACGGACAATTTACAGGCAGTTAAGGAAGAGTAAAACATACATGAAAATCCTTGTTAGGCTACTCAGAAACAATGGGACACAGGGGTAGCTAACAGACCCCTGACTGAAGCCCTCTTAGTTACCAAACTTCATTAAAATCAGGCTAAGGGGGTATCCTAAGATCTCCTTCCTGAAGCAGGTTTTTCTGTCTGAATCTTTTGGGCAGGAAAGGGGGTGGGAGGGTCAAAGATTCTTTCTGTGTTTTGTTTCTTAAGTTAAAACAAATATCCCAAAAAGGCAGCTTCAGGGTGACAAAACTTAAGTTTCCTTCACATGCTTAAAAGATTCACTGAAGTTCAAGACAGACAATGACATTAGTTAATATAACAAACTACAAAGGGTACTTCTGCTAAAAAAACCTACTTCCTCCTATAACACTTTGATATAGTTCCAGTATTCATATTGTAACAAACTTTTAAGAAACTACCACTTGAGTTTTGGAGCAGTGTGAAAGAAAAATTTTCTAAAAAGGCTATAAAATATTTCTCCATTTTCCTATTACATATCTGTGTAATGCTAAACTTTTCTCATATACTCAACCAAAACGACATATCACAAAGATTGTAGAAGCAGCTGAGAATCCAGTAGTTGTCTATTAATCTATACATTGAAGAAATTTGCCCCCAAAAAGCAAAGCTGTGGGAGGTAGTTAGACAGGCATGAGCAGAGAAAGTGTTAGTGTAGGTAGGTAGTCAGTTATTAATAAAGGAAGGGAGCAAATAGAATCAGACATTAAGCATAATAAACTAGGGAGCTGAATCAGACACTAAGCTTGATTTACTAAGAAGCTGTAGCAATCACGGGCTCCCCAGGGGACAGCCACATCCTCCACGATTACAGGGGGGAGGGGTTGCAGTAGGAGGATAAAAGAGCAGGGGAAATGCCTTTGCTGGGCACAGGCACAATAGAAGCCAAGATGGTGCCGGGGGAGGGCCCAGCCTGTGAAGAGCCAGGGAAGAGGCTGGTTAGTTTGAAGGAGAGCTTATCCTTTCCCAAACCCAAGAAGATGTAATCAAAGCTTAACAAAGGCCCAAGGTTTGTTGGTTCATTTGAGCATTCTCTCTCTGTAGCAGCAACACAAGCCTGGGTGTGGCAGCCATGTAGGCCCAACTGCAGGACAGGAACAGACACTAAGCTAGCTGGACAGGGGAGAAAGACTAAGCTACACTACTAGAGCTTTGGATGCCAGTGCCCAGGTAATGGCACAGCATCTCTGGGCTCTGGTCCTCCCAGGCTTGGCGTGGACAAGTGTGGGCCTGCGGCCCCAGAGGCTGGACTTCTCCTGCAGCGAGACAGAGCTGAGCCACCTGGTCATGGATGAGACTTCAGGCACCTGGGGACAGTGCTTTGTTTTTGTTCCAGTAAACCTTACCACAGTTGCTCACATCCTCCTACACGTGGGTCCCTGAAATGCTTTTCTTGTGACTCTGCGGAAGGATCCTATTTCCACAGGCAACACAAGAACAATGGGCCAGGTCCAGTAGGTTATCAGGACAGAAAGTCCAGGGTGCCTGGCAAAGGGCAAAACCAGGAAAACAAGGACCTCACCCTCAGGGTAAGCTTTCCCTCCCTGGCATGTCACCAGTCATGCAATTTGGACCCCCTGGCTTTTCAAATCACTGGTCATAAGGTTTGGACCCTCCCCTGGCCTTTCCTCCCCATGTCACTAGTCACTGGTAGACCCTCTTGGAGAAGGGGCAAAGGGACCAAAGAGTGGCCTCATGCAACCCCCATGCAGGCCCTTGTACGAACACTTCCTTAAGCATTAGCCCTTAGGGGTAACATCCGGGCCTCAGTTGTGTGCCAGCTCCAGGCCCAGAAAAGCAACAAGACCAGACAAGGGACACCATGGCTGCCTCAGGACCAGGGGCTGCACTGACTATTAACCCCTACCCTGGCACTGACCAATCAGTGGAGACCATGGCCCTGAAAGGACATATCTGGAAAGCTGATGAATATTCTATTGAGATCCTCCTCTGGGACCTCCCCTAAAATCCCCACCCTTAAAAGCCCTTAGGATAGACAACTCAGTGCACTCTCCCTCTTGGGAGCGCACCCACGCCTTTCCCCACCCTTGTCCTCTCCCCCCAGGTGCATTACCTTCACCCTCTTCTCTTCTAAGCTCCAAGGCCCTTTTTCTTTTTCTTTTTAACCTCCGTAACTTGTTTCCTGAGCCCATTTTTTCTATAGCTTACTTCTCCCACCTCTCTGACTTCCTAAATAAACTTTCTCTTACAGTTTGAGTCTTGGCTCTGAATTCTTTCTCAGCCAGAACTCAAGTACTGAGGTTGCTGAGCCGAGGTCCAGCCTGACTCCAACGGTCTAACACCTTGGTGCAGTTATTGCCACCAACAAACCTATGCCTCTCGTCACTAAATTTTTTTCAAAAATATGGTTATTTTTTCACAAAGATATTATTTATGCTAACATATTAGGAGCTTATTTTTAAATAAATTAATTTAATAATTAAATGATTAAATAATTGCTTAATTATATGTAATAGTTAAAATAAAATTTAAATAAGTAAATTTTAAATAAATTAAAACCTGTATAATTTCTCAGTTCTAGTGTCTTATATGGTATTAGCAGATGTAACCCACATAAACTTATGCTCGTTGGGATCCTCACTAATTTCTAAGAGTGGAAAGAAGTCCTCAAATCAAAAAGGCTGAGCTACTGCACTGATGCACTTTGATTGTGGAACACCTTGAGTAAATCCCATAGAACATACAACTGGAAACACAGTCTCCTGCTGTGCTTCTGAGATTGTTCCTTTAAGTGTCTCTTCTCCCTAAGCATTCCTCAGTAAATTAACTTATATTCTGATCAATGGGTTTTTGCTCAAGCAGTAGTTTTGTACTCACGACCCTGGCAGCTAATGCAGATATCGCCTCTGGCAAACACAGCTCATGCTGATCCCATCTATTTAGAAGAGTTCTTTAGAATCTAGAGAATTATTTCACTGACTAAATGTTACAAATAGTCAAGAGAAACGTTGACACGGGTTAACATGCCCCTACAGCAGATAATCCTCTGTTATGAGGTACAGTGCCAGGGATGTCCCAGAACACAAAAGATATCCTGCCAGTTAGAATCATGGCCAATTTGGTATAGCATTCCATTTCCAACAACAACAGAATCACTGATTGCAGTACCTATGTTACAAATTACTTCTTTATAAAATGAGCAAGATGACAGCAATTTATTATTCTGAGTACCGATAATTTGTATTTGCAAAATTTGTATGCAAGCCAAAAATAACTTAAGAAGTAATTCATATTTCTATCATGCTTTTTACAATATAAAGTAAGGCCAATTCTCTACTTTTGGCAAGACTGGAAGCCCCAATTACAAAATTTAGTTATAAATCTCTTCTTCCTGTCTGGTGTCTGAATGACTGGCCAGAAACCTACTCTCAGATGGCTGTAAAAGATTTTGGGAAAAAGTCTAAAGTGTAAAGTGCTGAACAACTATTCTGTGCAAAAGTCTCCCCGAGGAAGCGCAGTGCTTATGTAGAGCTGGCCTGCAGTCCGGGCTGCTCAATCCTCTAATTTTCATTCTGGAATTTGCCCAAATAATAGAAACCATTAAGTTTATTTATGCAGTTTTATACGTGCCTAGTTTATAAAATGTTGCTTAATTTTTAACAGATGACCAGCATCTCATCCTGAAAACTGAAGACACTCACCTTGAACTCTTTATTTTTTTTAACTGAAGATGAAATTAAATTAGCACATAATTGGTTTCCAGTAAAATTTTCTTGTATGAAAATAATTTTATAGCCATAAATGCTTAGCAAGTTCCAGGTCCTACTCTACTCATTTAGCCCTCTCAGAAACTCCAGGAGATAGAGACAATAATTATCCCCATTTTGCATACGAAGAAATAGGCTCAGTGTTGCCTAAGGCCACCCAGTTACTCTTAGCAGATCAGACGAAAGAACAGAGTGAAAAAATGGAGTCACTACAGTTAAGCTGCTAAATTGCTATTCTTGTTTTAACTAGCCTAGGAACTAAAACTTGAACTTTGCAGCCTGTGTCAATGCCTGGATATACAAACCTCCAGGTAACCCTCTGATTACCCCCGAAGGTCCAAGGAAAGACTGCTCATGTATCCAGACCACCTGACATCCAGTATTTAGATCACCGATAATCTAGAGTGACTATCCCCAACCTTTCTGGCGCCAGGGACTGGGGTCGTGGAAGACAATTTTTCCATGAACCAGAGTGGGGGAGATGGTTTTCAGACGATTTGAGTGCATTACGTTCAAGCTCACCTCCTGCTGTGTGACCTGGTTCCCCACAGGCCAGGACCATACCGGTCTGTGGCCTGGATGTTAGGGGTCCCGATCTAGAAGAGGACCTCAGACCAATCCAGAGGCTAAGAATGCAGGACTGATTCTTCTCAAGAATATACTTTTTGCTGTAAGAACCCCTAGCTTTTCTTCCTTCTTCAGAATGCCGTAGGTAGGGATTGCCTAGTAGTGCTTCTGGTTTGCAAGCTCTAAGATCCTTGAAAAAATCTTTATCATTTATTTCTAGCCAAAGCCTCCTTCATTTACTCTTGGTGGAAAACTGGAATCCAGGAAGTTAGTCCCTTTGATCGCCTAAGCCAGGATGCCATCCTGTCTATTTGAGATACATGGAAGCTAACATTAAATGACTTACAATAAGAAGATATCTTCTTCCGTGGGGAAGATAGTGATTTTAAGCTCCAGATTAGCCTTTATCCAAAAAAAACTCCCTTACACCCTGGTGTGTCAGGTCCCGGTCTCTGCCTTCCCCATTATACCACAACCACAGGTACTTTCCTGGTGGCCCCTCTGCCTCCCTCCCAGCCTGCACTAAAATCTTCTTGCATGGTACCTGGAGGAGCAATCACTGAGTGGAGGAGTGGACAGGCTGAATTTCCGCAAATCTACTTAGTCTCCAAGAACATTAATTTCCCAATGAGTCTGGTGCACCCTGGAAAGTATGCAAAAACACCCGGGGGGATGCAGGAAGAAAGCATTAGCGTGTCTCTGTACTGACATTCATCACGTGGATTGACACTGGCACCTTCACTGTTGCACGTGCAGACAGCCATGCAGGGGCCTAGCACGGGCATTCCTCAGTGTACCCCATTAGCAGTGGGGCCCTCTCCTGTTTGCTTCCCATAGCCTGTACCAAACTGTAGTTTACATGGGCCCACCTGAGAAAGTGGCTGTAGGGACTGTATTTTCAATTTTATCTGAACCAACCATCACAGAATGGGCTTTCAACGAGTCTTACACAGAGATGCAAAAAAAGAAGAAAAAAGCCAACAACAATGCAAGCCCAAGTGAACAGGAAAATAGTAGGGCTGATGACATTTTTACCATTTCTCATGTAATATTTTTCTCAGCCATATCATGAGATATAACAATAACAAGCTAATCAGATCCGTCATGAAGCTGGCAAAAAAAAACAACCCAAAACAAAAACACACACACAACAACAACAGTAACAAAAAAACACCATGGAAGTATCAAACTTAGACTCCTACCCACTACTCTTGTGAATAGTTCCTGCCTAAGTGAGCATCATGCCTTGGAAAACTGGCTAATCGCATTCCTATACAGTTTATAAATAACTATATTTTTATTAGCAGCATCAAAAATGGGGGGTGCACCGATCTAGAACTAGTGCGCCCTGCAGAGAAGCCAGCATCAGCGCCACCTGGCAGCTCACAGAAATGCAGAGGCCTAGGCTCCATCCTGGACCCACGGAAGCGGGGTCTTTGACAAGACCCCCAGGTGATCCATGGGCACATTTCTGTCTGAGAAGCACTGCTTTAGAACACACTTTTAAATGGTCCCAATCCTAAAAGTTCAGCTCTTATTTACAAATTTAGACAGATTTCTCTTTTGAATTTGACCTCATAAACTTATCATTTCTATCATCTGTTATCAAGTTTTCTTCAAGCCTATAAAGAAACTATCCCCATAAGCCAAAACTGCAGTGAAATAATCCGCATGTAACTGCAGCATTATCTCTTACTCATTCTAGTACACATAAAATAAATGTCAGGACCCTGTGCAATAAAAGCCAGCCAGCCACACCTTGTTTTGATCCCCACCTCCACTTACTTTTGTTTGATCATCAGCTTTGAACACGTAGCAGATACTCTGCCTACTGGCTGCGTCACCCTTAATCAGACAAGCAAAGTAACTTGGGTCATGACTGTTGTGAATCAGTTTGTGCACATGCTGGGGCTTACACTCGAAGACGCTGGAACAGATCAGGGGATCCCACTGTTGAGTTCTCCCTGGCTCGGGTTCGCACCTCAGTCCAGACGGCGAGACGAAAAGCCGGACTTGCTTGGTACCAGGTTCCTTGTGGGAGGACTGTCCACTGCGCCGTCGCACTTCGGCCACAACCCACGGCAGCATGGGCATGGTGGTCAGAGAATGCACCGGCAAGGAGCCCACCAGCTGGAGCCCGAAGTCCACCCAGGCCTCGGTAGGGAACGGATGTTTCCTCGCTGTGAAAGTTATGGGTTCCATCTTGGGAAAAGTCTGGAAACTCAGCAAAATGTTGCCACTCTTCTCCTTCGGACCAAGCAATCTATTTTACGTGCTTCTGGTGCAGAATCCTGGGGGAGAAACACAGAGGCATTAGAATTTAATGAAGTCACAGCAAGAGCTACTTTCAAAGGTTATTAGTTCAGGAGAACTTAAAAGTCTGAAATCCAGCTTGGGGTAGTAAACGTGCAATACAATATACAGTTGACGTATTATAGGATTGTATGCCTGAAACCTATATAAATTTTATTAACCAATGTCACCCCAATAAATTCAATTAAAAAAGTCTGAAACCCAAACACAGGAAGAAATGGAGAACGGTTCAAATAAGCTGCTCTGCCGACAAAGAGCTTTCTTGAAATTCCATTTCATATAAAACCGACTATGCCATAAATGTCACACTTACGAACGGGTTACAAAGATCCCACGGGGAAACTCTTGCTAAGTTTAAGCTTCATGGAGCCCACAAAGGCAGCTGTAGAGAAAGCAATATCACACTACTCGGGCAGCTTGAAACCCTGTAATATTATTTAACATATGTTTTAAGGAGTTTAAGATAATCAAATTCGGTGCTGGTAATCCGCCCCCTGCGCCCGCCCCCCCCACCCCGCCCAAAAAAAAGTAATCTCACAGAAAAAATATCAGCTATCCATCATCACAGTCTACTGAACCAGACCAGTTTTAACACCTTATCTATTGCTTATGATACCACTTAACTTTTAAAAGCCTCTCCCTGACGTAGTTCAGGGGCTCTGAATGACAAATTCAAATTCCATTAACAAGTACTTGGTGCCTATCATGTTCCAAACACTGTCACAAATACTGTTTTGTTTCGCTCCTGTATGCCATCATCCCAACACCTTGCTAGAGGATGTTGCTTCTACCAGACCCAAACTCTCTCAACCACCTTCCCCTCTGTATGTCACTTTTAACAATCATATTTGACGTATCCTAACCCCTCCTTGTTCCATTGGAGGACAAAACCCTTCTGTTCAGAGCTGAGTTGTCTACAGCACCTCAAGCCCTATTCTCTATTCATGTACTCCCTTTGTATTCATTCTCTTATGTATTTCCTGAGCATGTGTACTCAAGCTGAGGATAAAGACAGGGGTCTCGCCTATCTGATTCACCACTGTATCCCTGGTGCCTGGCACAGCGTCTGCCCCAGAATAGGTTCAATAAGTACTTTAAAGGAGCAAATGAAGACTCTCCCATCCTAAAACTAAAGGTATTTCCAAGAAACTCCAAACCTCCTCCAGCCACAACTCTTCCTTTTCTCCCCAAATCTCTTCAAGATAAAGTCTGCGCCGTCTCCACTTCCTACTGTCCATCCACAATCTGAATTCGGACTAGAAGCACCAAGGAACTACTGCAATGGCTCCTGTTCAGATCACCCACATCCTCTGGCTGTGAAATCCAAAGGCGGATGTAGTTCTTAACTGTCTTGGCCTTTCAGGTGAATTTCTCAATGTTGACCATTCCCCTTCCTGCTGAAAACTTCTGGTTCTCATCTTACCTCTCTGGGTTGCTTCTTCTCAGGCTCTTTGATGGCTTTCTTTCCCTGCTCCTCTCGTTCCCCTTGCTGTCTTTGGAAAATCTCACCTAATCTCTTGGTGTCAACAACCACATTCCAATATTCTTGCTGCTGCTGCTGCTGCTAACAGTTTACTTTTATTAAGTGCCATGCACGCTGCATGTGTTATCTCATTTCATCTTCATAAGAGCCGTCATCTCTAACCTTAGTATCAGTTAGAGACTATGGTTACTGCCACTTTTATGACCTAGGAAACTGAGGCCTAGAGAGCCTGAGTCATTTGTCACTGGTGACTTGAGAGTCTACACCTCATTTTCAACCTACCCTCTTGAGTGCTGCACAAGAATGCGTCCACCCTGATGATTCTCGCGTGGTCATCTCCCCTTGAACCCCAAAGAATTCCAGGTCAGCACAGGCCATTAAATATTTCTACCTGGATAGCCTATAGGCACCTCAGTTTCCATCTAGTTATTTTAAAACTAACTTAGTCTCACCTCTCCCCTTCCCCTTTCCAAAATATCTCTTCCTACCTATAAGCTATATCTCTGTTCCCAGCAACAACATTTATTTTATTGGCTGGACCACAAGCCGAGGAGTCATTGCTAGAGACGAAAGGTGTGTGTTCCCCCTCCCCAAATGCATATGTTGAAATCCTAATTTTCAATGTGATGACATTAGGAGGTTGGGTCTTTCAGGGGTGATTAGGTCATGAGGGTGGAACCCTCATGAATGGAATTAGGGCCCTTATAAAAGACTCAGACCGCTCCCTTGCCCCTTCCAAGTGAGGACACAGAAAAAAGACGACAGTCTATGAACCAGGAAGTGGGCCATCACCAGACAGTGGATCCGCCAGCACCTTGATCTTGAACTTCCCAGCCATGTCCTGCTGTTTATACACCACCCAGTCTACGGTATGCCATAACGCAGCCTGAATAGACTAAGATAAATCATTCAGATTCCATCTGCATCCTACTTCCACTTCTAAACTGACTCTACATCTTAATATATCTTATCTTTTCTCAACAGGAGGAAAAAATGTCCCAACCTTCAATCCATCCTACACATATGTCCCACAGAAATTTAACAGATACACAAAATTGATCATTATTCTTCTGCTAAAAATTCCTTAATGACTGCCCACATAAAATCCAAATTCTTCTACACGGCACATAAGGTCTCTTTGGAATCTGGTCCAACTCTATGCTCCCCTCAAATGTGCGCCTTCAGGCACCCAGTTATGGTTTCCCATATGAGATGTGATTTCTCATGCCTCTGTGCCACAGTGCTTACTGTCCCTCTCTCCCAGGGACATCTGTCACGAACTGAAAAGGGTCTGAGGTTTTCAACAGGTTAGCCTGCCGCGGTTAGGCTGCCGGTAGGAGATATGGGATGCCTGCATCTGAGACAAAGGAGAGTGTGTTACTCAGAGCAACAGCAGCAGCCAGAGAGTCAGCATCTGTGTCAGTTCTCTGACCCCCGATTCCCCTAGGTCAGGTGACATTTGTATCCGCACTGGGTTACAGGACAGACACCTCAGCTTTGGGAGCCCGAATATTTTATAATGGGGAGTAAGCTTATCTGCCCTTTGCTCCAGAGGGAGACACTATTTCTGGCTTCCATGGCTGTTTGCTATTTTTAAGATAAAGGTAGTTCAAAACGAAGGCCTCTGCTCACAAGACGTGTAGAAACATGAGAGACCTGGGCAGAGTCACCTCCCAGAGATTCTCACTCTTGTCCTGTAAATTACTTCCAACACATATTTAAGTCATAGATCAAGCAACTCCCCCCTCTTTCTTGCAAGGTGATGTAGGGCATCCTTCACCATGACCTTCTGCACTTCGTGTCTAATCATCACATTTGTGTTCAGAGTTTGAAGAGGTGTCCCTCAACAAGACTGTAAGCTTCTTAAACTCTGAAGGTTTGGGATTTCTAAAACCAGTACTAAAATTCTAAACTTTTTCTGAGTTAGGAGTCTCTTCTTTTTACTCTTTTTTCTATATGATACATATGCCTGTATGCTAAGAGTGAATTTTATACTATAATTTGAACATAGCTTAGAGCTCATTTTTTCTTTTAAATGTTCAAAAGTTCAGAAATAAATCCCTACTTTATTTAGAGCTCCAACACATTTCATGAAAGCGTATTGCCTGTCTCTTTTCCTTTTAAAGTACAGCTTTTCTTGATGATGAGAACAGACGTGAAGTTCATATAACTCCATAAATAATGGTCTCTCTTTTTTTCCTCTCGCTCACCTACAGGTGAAAGTGGCATTAAATGTCTGGGTTAACTCCCACTCCTGTAACTGAATCTGTTTCAAATTCAACCGTTGACAGCTGCTAATCCTAAGACATGCTTAAAGAAGTACTAGAATTATGACAAAGGGTGGACCCGAGATCTCTCAATCAGTGTAGAATTTGGGGGTGTCCAAACTTTTGTCATCTCTGGACCACACTGGAAGAAGAAGAGTTGTCTTGGGCCACACATTAAATATACAAACACTAACAGAAACTGATGAGCCAAAAAAAAAAAGAAAGGCTTTAAGTAAATTTATAATTTTGTATTGGGCCCCATTCACAGCCACCCAGAAACCATTATGATAGCAACAGCATCACATAATTACTTTCAGATTTCTTATAAGGGAATATATCCATAATGCAAAAAAGTACACAATTTAGTCATTTCAGTAATTTGGTAAATTATTAGTCATCAAAGAAGTTCTACCATTTCATCGACAAAACTATTTGCCTAAAGTTTTCACTTTTCAACCAGCTGGGGCACATTCCTAGTACCTCTGGAAAACGTAGAATGGACTGTGATACTACTTATGAACTATCAAACAATAAGTTCTGTCTCAGACATAGTCATAATTATTTGTAAGCAATTCAGATTCTGCCGACACAAGATTCATAGTAACAGACTGGGTAATGACTTGCATTACTTGTCAATAAAAAGCTCCATTAAACAGATGAACTATTCAAATAACACAAACAATTAGATTTTTTTAAGCCATCTCAATCTACATTATTTTCACACAACCTCTTACCTTCAAGCCCCAGGTTGAACGACCTATTCCAAGAGGCCTCTTGTGCCTCATCCCCTCAGTAAGAAACGCTATGATCTGCTACTCCAGGGAGCTTCAGCTCTGTTCTTGTGTGTATGGCCCGAGTACTCACAGAGCCCTTCCGCAGTCTACGCAGCGTCTGCCTACCACAGTCCAGAAACCTCGGTAGGCGTCCAAACCAGCTGCAATCTTTTTAGTGAATCCTGCTAAAAATGTTCCTGGAAGGCTGCGCTTAGGGTCATAACATTTTAAACCTGGAAAAGGTCCTTTAAAACCATTTAGAAATGTCCCTCATATTTGAAATGAGAAAAGTGGGTTCTGGAGAAGTTAAGTGGTTTGTCCAACTTTGGTGACAGAATTAGGGCAATCCAAGTCCCTGACTCCCATCCAAGTGCTGCAAAGAACCTCAGTTTCCTCATGAAAACACTTTCAAGTGTGCTGTTAAGAAAGCAAGTTACTTAACTTCTCCAAGTTTCAAGTTTACTCTTATGAGAATGGAACAGGATCATCCCCAAGTTCTCTTCTGGCTCTAAAATCTGGTGAATCTAATTTTCATAATGTATTATACCAAATGTCCCCACCATTGTGTGGGGATAGAAAGCTGCTCTCATCCTCCTGTCATGAATATAAATGTGGAGGCGGGACCTGAAGAAAGGATGGGGTTGACTGATCAGGAAGTGAAAGGAGGAATGATGGTGGGCCGTGGGCATTAAGAGGAGACCGCCATTGGGAACCCCCTCTCTTCCCAGCACCCCCTCCACTCCTTGCCAGCAAACCACAGGGAGTAGCTGGATGGCGTCTTTCCAGGGGCTAAGGATGCTGCAGCCTCTGCCGGTTCCGCCTTCACCTGCTAAGAACTGGTGGGAGGAGGGAAGGAAAAGAAGGATAAAGGGAGGTGTGTTGGAAGCTTCTAGATCCAGGCCAGGTAGGAAACAGCCCATATTGATTAGTGATTGGTGACCTACAGGAAGAGCAGGGAGTCCCCAGGCGGCCACTCCCCTCCACCCCTGCTGGCATATCAATGGTTAATTTTTCTCTTCTTTAACCCAGACAGAGTAGGCATGCAGCTGAACAAAATTATTCTGCCACATGAATACGCTAATTTCATCAAGCAGTAAGACCACCGGATTGGCTAAATTATTTGTCCGGTTTTGCACAGAACGCCACCCAATCAGAGCAGTGTGCTGCTCACCTGGGGATCACCCCCAGGTCCCTTTGGAGCAGTCGTCTATTTCACCATCACACGGAGCTCCTGGAGCCAGAGCTTCTACTCTTTTCGTCATCAAGGATGCTCTGGCACCAGCATGCACCTCTCTAATTTGACACATAAAGTAATGCTGTTCTGAATAATTTCCTTCCTATGTAAATCAGAGCCAATTTACAGCTGGGCCTTACACTGTCACATCTTGTATTCCCTTCTACTGTGTTGCACAAGATAAAGGGGTGGTGGGTGGGGGACCTGGCTGGTTTTCAGAGGTTATACGTAACCCTCCCTCCTGGCACAGCTGCTTTAAGTTTTTCCCCTAAAAATAGGAGTAATATATATTTTTAGTATTTAATATTTTTTATTTTTAATTACAGTAGACATACAATATTATACTAGTTTCAGGTGTACAACATAGTGATTAGGCATTTATATAATTTATGAAGTGATCATCCCAATAAGTTATGCCAATATTATTGACTGCATTCCCTATGTTGTACTTTCCATCCCTGTGACTGTTTTGTAACTACCAATTTGTACTTTTTAATCCCTTCACCTTTTTCACCCATCATCCCCCAACCCTCCTCTCATCTGGCAACCATAAAAATGTTCCCTGTAGCTATGAGTTCGCTTCTGTTTTGTTTGTTCGTTTTTTAGATTCCACATGTATGTGAAATCATATGGTATTTGTCTTTCTCTGTCTGTATGTCACTTAGTATAATACCCTCCAGGTCTATCCATGTTGTCGCAAATAGCGGTATTTCATTTGTTGTGGCTGAATAATATTCCATTGTATATATGTACCACATCTATATCCATGTGTCTAGTAGTAATAATTGTTAACACATTAATGACACTTTTGTGTCTATTAACTGATTTAGCTCTCACACCCACTGGGACAATAAGGACTATTATTGTATTGGAATAAGGACTATTATGAACCATTATCATTATCAGTTCCAATTTAAAGATGAGAAAGAAGAAGGAAGTTGCTGCAAAGAACACTGAAGTCACTTGCTCAAGGTCATACTAGTAACAAGTAGCACAACCAGATTTTGAACCCAGGTCCTTCCGCAGAGTTTCTGCTCACTCTTAACCACTTTGCTAGAGAAATGCCTATTGATTAACTGTCTCTTCTTGGACATTACATATAGGAGCTTACAACTCTGAGAAGTATGTTTTAGCACCCTTATTTTACCTAAGGGTTCTCTAGCTAGTAAATGGTGAAGGCTGGATTTGAATCTAGACCTGCCTTATGCCCAAATTTCTATTCTTTGAGATATAAGGCTATCTCTAGACGGGACTAACTCTAAAATATCTTTCTAATGGATCAGTCGGGTTGTTTTTCTACCTAAATCTTTTGTGGTCTCAGTAATCCAAATCTAATGTCAAAGTCATACTCTGAAAGCATAAAATAAACAAATAAATAATAGCAATAACTAATATTTGAGGGCTCACTATGTATCAGGCACTGTTCTAAGAACTTCACATAGATAAATTAATCAAGTTTAATGATAAACCCTTATGTGCCTATCTACTTTGGAAGTGCAGAGTCACTGGTCATAAATAATGTATTGTTAAATACATACATTCCATTTTAAGAGAAAAATAGCTGCTGCTTGTCACAAAGGAAGCAGGCACACTCAAATTAAATGCCTTTTTGTAGGTGCTGAAACACACCCTCTGCATTTTGCACAGCTTCACTGAAACCGAAGAGGCAAGATTATTTCACGTGGCCCACATATGATGAATCTTTTTCTAAATATTTGAAACCTGAAAAGGGACACACTGCCCTGAAATCTAAGAATACATCCGATGACTTGAAAATGTCAAAACCTTGAACACGGAAACCTTCCTGTCTTTTGTGAAGAACCTGGTTTAAAAATATTTCTGTCAGAATGTGGGGCTGGAAAGGAAGAAATGAAGATAAAGGTCAGCAAAGTGTATTGTAAGACAATCCTTTGCCATCACCAACATTCCTCGTCTGCTCAGTGGACTCCCGGTCATTTTTAAATGAACAGATTCTGCTTCTCCGGCTTTTAATGAACAAGAAAAGGGCTGAGAAACATATCACATGTTGGAACTAATGTAGCCATTAAGCTTGAGGGGGCAGGGGAAAGGGAGAGGAAACGGCAGTAAAAAGCTCCCCCGCCAGACGCAGACGTAAGCCCCCAAATGAGCTGATACGCATTTTATGTCACCTGGGGAATCTGAAGAGCAGGAAATAGGGACCTTCAGAGAAAGGTGGGAAGGGAGGAAAACACGTTTGCGGGAGCTGTCATATTGTGACATAAAATTAAAAGCGTATTCAAAGACAAAAATCCTCTCAAGCAGACAGCCCTCCTTCAGGCACTAAATGACAGGAGATGTCGGTGTGAATGAGGAACAGGTAAGCACCATGCTGCCCCTCCTTACTGCCTCCCAGAGGCGCGTCCTAGAAGATCCTAGAAGATCTTGGGCAGGAAACGAACTGACCACCCACACCTGGCTCCCCACAGGGGCCCGTCGGATGGCTACTGCAGCCCTTCTGGCGAAGGTTGCTTTCTAGGGAAGTGGGAGACAGAGACTGTCAACAGCTGGGCAATAGGTTGAGGGGGTAAGCTGTGTTTCTTCAGAGTTCACTGCTTTCTCCTACCTTCTGGTTCTATGACAAACAATATCATAACGGCATAGAAGGTCCACACTGACCGGTCTGCACCCCAACAGAAATGTTACCATAGTGCAGGGGAAATCCCCAGAGTGCTCTGAGGGAAGGATAACAGTAGACTACGGCACAGTCCTATGTGATAAGAACTTCTATCATTGAATTTTTGTTCTATTTTACTGGCTTTGCAAACAGCTGGAAAAATCCACATAAAGGCATTTATTTTAATTACTGATTTTATTTACTGTTTTGAGCCACTTTTAGTCTCTTTTATATCGCCCGTGCTCAATTAACAGTCTCAGGATACCCTACTGTGTTTACTTAGGAAAATGTCCCCTCAACATTTCACCCTTTAACTCACAGCTGTGCTCATCGTGCAGTAACTTGTCTTGTCAATGGTTACTTAATAGATAAATCTGGAGAGAAAGTACTTTTGAGAGTCATTTCCCTATAACTTGTTTCGAAAAAAAAAATAGATTTGAGACTGTGATAGCATTCCATTTCCAACAAATGTAAAACACCTGTTTACAAAAGCGGTCACCCCTTTTCTATGCAATGTCCTTATTCCTGAAAGTCCTCAGGGTTCCCAGGAAGGAACTCCTCCCTACCCCAGAGGAGCCATCTCAACTCCAGGACTCACCTGCTGCTGGGCTCCCTAGCCCAAGGTAGGGACAGAACAGGAGTGTTCACCAACATGAAGGGTACTTCTGCAAGGTGGGATTCCCAGCCTCCTGGGACAGCTCCCCATTCATTCTTCCATCCAACCCTTCCCACACAGAGTAGGCTCCCAAAACACAACAAAACCCACAGGTGGCCACTCTCCAACTCCAACCAATCCCATCTGGAGCCTGGGGAAGAGAATGAATTTCTGCTTTCCTAAAAAGAAAAAAAAAATGGGGGAGGGGGTGTCTTTTTACCGAGGCCTCTGCAGTTCAGTTTATGTACAGTGCAAAAAGTTTAGAAGTTTGGACTCATAGAGATAGCTGAGTTTCTTGGGTGTGACCCATTTAAACCAGGTCATTTTTAAATGCTCTTTCATATGATTAAATGCTCTTTCAGTCTGATTATATTAATAAATGAAATCATCCGATCATCTAAAAGGAGGATTGAGAGCTATATGAAGGGAATACTTGTGCATGAATGTAGGGCATTCTGAAGACTGTTTGGTGGAAGGAACAACCATCACTTTCAATTTCTTTTCCTTTTTAAGCAACTTCCAGAGAAGAAGCTATTTTAAATAAATCACGAGTAAAGCCGCCTCTAGGTGGATGTCAAACAAAACGACAACTCTTTTTTAAAAATGAAAACAACAACATGTGTCTAAATTTGAGAGGTCCCATAATCAAGAAGCTGCTAGAAACAATTAAGCAGGGTTTCGAAATGACTGGTACAGGATGTGCCCATAGAAAGAAATGTTTCATGCACTAGTGCCGCTGCTAAAGTTACTACTGCAAAGTACCCTGAACTTTTAAAGGGCGTCATGGGATTACTCTGACCGCCCTCCCCTCAGTCTGGCCGCCTTACAAACTCGCTAGCCACAGAGGTATTTGGCAAGAGGGGACGGAGGGAGATACGAGGACCAGAGCTCAGAGGTGGGGAGGGCAAAGGGAGGAAGCCTGTCCAAGCTCCTGGGTCTTTAACAACTAGAAGGTTTCGCTTTCGTCCAAGCAGGGGGTGAAGAGGTGGCAATGAACTTCCTCCCCGAGAGCTGCCCCCGCTACACACACACCCAGGCCACGGAGACAGCAGAAACGCCCCTGGGCTGCCCGAACCCGGCGTCTCCTCCGGGCCCGGGAGCGCTTGGGGCGGGGAGCGGCCGGGATGCCCCGGCAGGAACCAGCAGGGCGGCTTGGACCGAGTCGGAGCAGGCTCCTACCTGTGCGGCGGCGCGCTCACAGCGCGGGGTCGGGCTGGGGCGCGCAGGTGCTCGGGGGCAACTTGGGGCCGGCCTGGGCGGGCGGGACATCCATCGTGCCCCTTGGCTGCGGGATTCCAGCCGCAGGAAGCCGGGAAGGGGGCCCTCGGCTCGGCTCCCGCCTCTTCTCCGCCAAGCTGAGGATACCCGGAGCCCTGCAGCAGCGGCGGCGGCAGCAACAGGCACGGTGGCGGCGGCGGCAGCGGAGGAGGAGGAGGAGGAGGAGGTGTCTGCGCGCGGCTCGCGTTTCCTCCTCTCGGGCTGGGCGAGCGCGGGCGAGGGGAGGGCAGGAGCGGGGATCTCCCGATTCAGTCCCCTGGGACCTCGGAGAGAGACGCGGTGCCCCCCCTCCCCACTGCGCCGTGTGACTGCGCGAGCGGCGCGGCCGGGACAGGCGAGTCCCACGCGGCCAACAGCTGCTGCACTGCGGGTCCGCCGCGGCCTCCCTCCCCTCCCTGCTTCACCCCTTCCTGGCGGTCCATCCTCGGCCCTCCCGGAGGCTCCGGCCCCGCCCGGAGGAGGGCGTGGGGAGGGTGTCCCGGGTGCCGTCCCAGCGTAGGGTCCTAGCCCGCCAGACACCTGGCACGCAGGGGACTCAAGGCCTGCGCGTGATTAAGACCCTCGTGGCGGGATGCGCGGTCGCACACTAGGTCCTCAGCAGTCTATTTATAGCAGGTGGCTGGGCCCGCGGGGCTCTCAGCAGGTGGCACTGCCAGCCAGCTCTTCGTGCCCCCGCAGTGGCGTAGCCTCATCTGCACTCTTGCTTTGCCCTCTGACACGTACCTGGCGAACACTGCACCGAACACGGGAAGGCGATCGAGCCACCTGGCTCTCCCCACATCGCCCCTTCTTCCAGGCCTAGGGGTGGATAATGGCAGGGAGTGAAGCAAGGCACGGACATCCTATGGGGTGCTGGCAGGCAAGTCAGGAAAATCGGGAACTCAGGGAAGGGGCTAAGGCTGAAGTGTTCTCCCCTATGAAACACCAGGGAGCGCATTTCTGAATAACTGCGCGCGGGTGGGGGGGGGTGCGCCGGGGCCGGATTGGGAGCGTTCGCGCGCGCGCGCGCGCGCGCACACACACACACACACACACACACCCGCGGCACGCTTACCCGTGGATCAGGTTTGGGGAAGTTCCCAAGCGGCCTTGTCGAGTGTCAGGAGACACTCTATGGATATGTAAGACTACTGGGAAAGTGGGGTCCTAGGGTTAGGGGATGGCGATGAGCAGAAAATGGGAAACCTCCCAAATCCCTGTCCCAGCAATGTCACTTTCGGGAGAAGGATGTGGGATCTGAAGAAAGCAAGGTACATAGCACAGCTCTAGAGATGAGTGAGCAGGAGAGCGGAGAGAAAGAAGAGGGAGGTAGGGGGGTGGGGAGGGAAGGGGCAGCAGCGGATAATCCCTAGAGGCATCTTTGGAGTTATTTTGCTTATTGTAGCTGGAGGCCCACGTTAGGGAAGTGGCAGAGAGCTTGAGCTGCGGGGTTGGACTTGAACCCAAATCCCAATTCCACCACTACTGTGGCCTAGGCAAGCTGCTGGACCTCCATTTTCTTACCTGTAGAATGGGACCCATACTCATTCTATAGGACCATCCTGAGGATAAAATGGGAAAGTGAATGTAAAGTGCTTAGCACAGTGGTAAACACATGGGCTTCAACTAATGGCAGCAGCTGCTGTTACCGTGGCAAAGGAAGCAAACAGGGGTTAGGGTGCCCATCTCCTCCTCCCTGCCCCGGGAAGAATATGTTCCTAGAAGCTGACCCAAGCTCTTGGAGCCTTTTTTATTAGGATTCCCTTATGAGATTCCCTGATCCCATTCCACTGGTTGCTTGCTTACATCCAGGGGAGGTATATTTAAGAGGGATGTGAACGTTTTATTCATGGCTTGGTTTGAAACTCCACTGTAGTGGTAGCAACTAGTCATTGAGGGGCTAGTCTATTTGCGACGTTGTGGTAGGTGCTTTACATGTATTTTCTCTAGTTCTCACAAAAACCCTGCAGAGCGGAGGTGAATTGAATCCTCTTCACTGATGAGGAAACTAAGCTAATGCCTCTTGGAGGCGGAAACCCCAAAATCCAAATCCCCTTATAACATACTTTCTTTTTGTTCACCAAGTAACTCTCTTGTAGCGCTTAGCTCATTCTTTGTTATGGCACAATTATTTGTATACTTAGCCTCAAATATTTTTAAAAAGGAGATGAGGAATATACACAGACATGAATACTCTGATGATTGGAACGTTCGTTGGTTCCAAGACCAGGTAAACCAGCTAAGCTCTATTGTCGCTTGGGCCACATCATCATTATTTCACATCTTTATCTCCAGCTCAGTTTGACAGTTCTCATTCCCTCCCTGTAGCAGCCTGCCGAATACACTTACCTCGAGTGCTAGGATGTCAAGACAAGTACCCTGTCATCCATTTCACTGACACCCCTAAACTGCCTTGCAGACATGACCTGGAAAATGATGGTTGAAACTATTATCTAACAACCCTGCCTGCTAGCCCCCGCCTCTGGGAGAAGGGGTTAGGCCAAGGCCAGGCTCTGCTAACAGGACAGAACCACATAATATTCTGCCACTACGTTCTCTTTTCTTTCCCGTACTTATCCCCTCACTCCCACCCTACCTTCACCCCCAATACCAGAGTATAGGAAAGCTTAGGTACAGGTAGGCTGCCGGATGGGTGCCTAATCAGGTCACAGAGGTAGGAAGTGGGAGAGGTGAGAGGAACAGAGGCAGGCCTAGGCTATGGAGGGGGAAAACATGCCCGGTCCACACCCCACCACTGAAAACTGGCAAGCTGCTGTTCGGTGATTCATAACTTAGTGGCAAATGGCCATTTGCCCTGATCTTTAACCTAGGTTAGGGAATGGCCACTGCCTTGTACACAGCAGTGATTTCTGCATCATTTTTCCAGTTTCCAGGGTGAGGTAATACCCTAGGAAGGATAATGAGGGATTTGTAATACAGGGGAACACACGTCTCAGAGAGTAGGATATAGCTCCCTCGGCCTCATTTGCACTCATTTCAAGCAGTAATGGAAGAAATAATAAAGGGGTTTTGGGGGCTGATGGCAGGATGAAGGATGTCAAACCAAAAGGGGATATCCATGTTGTCCCAGTGCATAGTAAAAAGGTAAGAGTTAACCACCCAGGTCTCACCTGCAGGTGCCATTGCTTCAGGAAAGAAGTAGCTCCTTCCACTTGTCCTGCCAATGTGTGGCTCAGAGCAGGACTGGTGTATGGCCGTGCCAGAGACTGGAGCAACGCGGAGCTCCCTGGGGGCCCGTGAAGGTACTCTGTTGATAGTTCAGTCACCGGTAACCAAAGTAAGTAGAGAATGGGGCCAAACGCTACTGTGACTCTGCTTCAGACCCCTGATTCCTATGACTGATGTGATGCGGAAGCACACACGGCACAAAGGTAGTTAGCTGACACCAGTCCCTGACCCCTTGGCTCAGGGGATGAAAACCCCAGACAGGAAGGCTTCCACAATCTTGGCTGTTGCCCTATTTCTTGAGTGGACAACCTCTGCACCTCCAGCTCCTCCTGAAGTCCTGCCAAGGATCATTCTTTTAGGGCTTTCCCTATAGATTCTTTCCCAATGTAGTCATTTGCAGCATAATTAATTGTTCATTGCCAAAGGCCAGGAACATTAATATTGGGTTGGCCAAAAAGTTCATGTATTTTTTCCATAAAATAAAAGGCACATTGTTCATTTTCACCAATAACTTTATCGGTTTGGATATTTTGAGTATGTTGGCTCTCTCCAGTGTGGTATAACATTGATTGTTCTCAACTAATGTCTCAATTGGATCACTATCAACTTCAACTGGTCTACCCATCTGTGGACCATCATCCAGCAAGAAATCTCCAGCATGAAACTAGAACTTTGCAAACCACTTTTGACATGTTCGATCAGTCACAGAACCTTCTCTGTACACTGCACAAATCTTTTTTTGTGTTTCAGTTGCATTTTTACCTTTCTTGAAATAATAAAGCATAATATGCTGAAAATGTTGCATGTTTTCTTCCATCTTCAGGATTAAAATTGCTACACAAAAATTCACCAATTTTGTTTTATTTTTAAATGCACACTGATATGACAACTGTCACAATATAATCTAACAAAACTGTTTCAAATGAATTTAAGGACAACTAAACACTACTAGAGTCATCCTACAGAAAGAAAAACTTTTTGGACAACCCAATATCAACTTGAAAATGGCTGCCGAGCTCTAGAAAACTGTGATCCATTGATGCATTAAATCAGGTGAGAAGCCCAGAGGCTGGGGAAAAAAAAGAAAAAAAAAACAGAGGCCACTTGACTTTTAAAAAGTTAAGAGAAGCATAGATAAATCTAGAATGAAAAGTCTTTGATTAATGTAGAAAAGAGACCTTTAATAAAATTACTCATTATTGTTAGATCTATCGATTAGTTATTGAATGTTTATATTAGTTAGAAATCCAAACTTTATTGCCATGATACATTTTCACTTAATTTCCAAATATACATAATAAGGTCAAAGTTCTTGACTAGTGGGCCTGCTTCCAAAATTAGTGTAAGTAAATAAAGGCAAGAAATTAAAATTGTATTGGCTAGAACCCTAGGGCTGTTCAATGGGGTTGCTTGTTCCCATTAACTGACAGTGACTTTCTGCGACCCTGGACTGACGGTGATATCTGGGATGTCAGAAGAAGGTTTCGGAGGCAAACGCAAGCTCAGTGGGAAAGGGTATGAGTGTGAAAAACAGCATCTACCACAAGCATGGGAGGAGGCAGTATCATAGCACCAACACTGGATAATTTGCCGGTCATGCCAACCTAAGGTCTAACTATTAGCATCTAAAAAGTACATGAAGTCATGCCCAAGTGCCTTAATTAACTATAAGAAATATTCTTCATGACAAGTAAGTGGACAGAAGTCAAGATCAGAGTCCATTTCGTTGATTTGTCTGCAATGCTAGGCCCCTGAAATTGCTTTCTGAAAGGCATAAGAATAACAAAAAAAGGCAGTGGGGTAATAACAAATAAATAAAATGAGCAGATAACCAATGTAGATTTCAGAACTTCAGCAATTTAAGTAAACAAAAATTTTACTGCTGAGAGAACTCAGGCTTCCCACGATGAGACGACATAAACCTGTGTCATGTGAGAACAAGTGGACTGTATCAAGCCCCAGGGTAGGCTTCTGTGAAGTGTCTAACCTTTTATGGACAAAGCAGATAACACTCTGGGTGCTGGTGCTGCTTCCCTTTTCAGTTCCCTCTCCTATTTGTTAAATCATCGTTCTACACAAGCGACTGTTACGTACAGATCTCTGATAGTATGCGGGCACTACTTGGGGGGTCCCACTTCCCACCCGAGCTGGTTTTGTGGGCTTAGGTGTCAAGAGCAGAGCTATCCAAGTGTTTGCTATCACATCAGCCTGCGATGTGATATATAAAGTTGTCTAAGATCTGTGAGAATTTCTTTGTAATTGTCAGAGTTACAGATCTCACAGATTTTATCCAGACTGGTAAGATGACTAAACTTCCTCTACTGCAAAGACCCCCACTTCATTTTATCCCAAATGCCCTTGCTACATTGCTGGTACGTAATGTGTAATCTCATCTAGAAAAATGCTAGAGCCAGCTAACTGGTCTCCCTACTCTCACCCTCACCACCCTGCAGTCTGTATTTAATACAGCCACCAAGTGAATCTGTTAAAACATTGATCGCGATATGCCACCACTCTACTTAGAACCCTCCCAGGGCTTCTGATTTCCCAGACTGAAAGCCAAGTCCTTATAATGGTTTTTAGAACCCTGCAGGATTCCCCCTTTCCGCACCCCCGCCGCCACTCCCCCGTACCTCCTGCTGCCAGCTTTGGGGCTCTCGCTGCTCAAGCCGCCCTGGCCCTGCGTGCTGTCGTCAAGCCTGCCAGGCACACTCCTGCCCCAGGACCCCTGCGCTCGCTGTCCCCTCAGCTAGGCACGCTCTTCCCTCAGACGCCCCCATGGCCTCTACTTCAATTTCTTTAGGTTTTTGTCTAAATATCACCTTCTTCTAAGACTTCCGATCAACATTTTGAAAATGGAAACCAGTGCCCCACCTACACACACACACAATTCTTATCCCCTTTCCCTGAGTTATATTTCTCCATAGCATTTATCGCCCTCTAACATATTAGATTAGTTACTTGCCTATCATTTGTCATCTGTTTCTGTGCCCCTCCTCCATGGGGAAAGAGAATTTTTTCTGTTTTGTTCATTGCTGTATCTCATGCATAAGAATAGAGCCTTGCACACAGGGGGCATTTGATAAATATGGAATGAATGAATGAATGAATAAATGAATAAATATAATTTGTAACATGACCTATTTGTGAGTTCATGGAATGTCTAGAAGGTAACTCCTTTAGATTAAAAACTTTCTAGGTTTCCCTCTATTTACCCCTTGTGCCCTCACCAGGTTTCTCAACTGTCCTAAGAGATATGTCAGTCCTTCCCCCCACTCCCTCCCCTACCCTGCCGTGAGCTGGGTGTTCAAGCATGTGACTGCTTGTTTACCCATCAACACAGGATCTGATTTCCAGATAAAATGTTAAATGATTGTAAAATCATGGGACAACTGAGAATTCATCCACACTCAATGTGTGTCAAAAACCTGGTTGACAAAAATATCCTTTTGGAGAACCCCCTGAAGGATGTGCAGTCCAACCGGTCCTCTGGGCTCCGGACCCGTGAAGAGCAGCTCCTGAGTCACATCAGCCCAGGTGAGGAGCGGTTCGCCTGCACTCGATCCAGAAAAGCTCCTCTCACCGAATCGCCCTTCGACTTTATCCCATTTGCCCATACTGGGAGAATGCACTTTACAAAAATGCCCTATTCAGTCTGGGGATATTGTTTAATACCTTACACAAAGTCCTTTTAAGGAGCATCAGGAAAAAGTTCTCTCAGGGCTCTGCCAGGAATAACTACAGATGAATATGATAACAACATGTAATTTCTTAAAACTAAACTGGATTACACCATATTCTGAGATTATGTTTTTTCCACTTTGGAGATATTATCAAAACTTTTTTTTTCAATAAAATGATGGTAAAAGTTAATAGTAGGAGCCTTTGTTGGCATGTTTTATTTTTGTTTTTTAATGTCTTTACCTGGCAAAAGAACACGAGAGCATGCTTCTGGCAGTTCCTAGTGTTTGGGAAATTTTACTGGTTCAGAAAATCCAAAGTCCAGGAGGCACTGGTTACTTTTTTTATTTTCCAATTAAATTTTACATTAAATATTAGTTTGTATTAGCTTCAGGTGTACAGCATAGCAGTTAGACAACCGTACACTTTACGAAGTGCTCCGGATATCCCAGTACCCTCCCGGCACCACACAGAGCTATCGCCATGTTATTGACTATATTCCCTATGCTGTATTTTACGTCCCCAGGACTAGGTTGTAACTACCCATTTGTTCTTTTTTGCTTTATTTTTCCTGTTCATACTATTACAGATGTCCTCATTTTCCCCCGTCACTACAAAATCCCACTTCTTAATCCCGGCCCCTTTTTTCACTCAGCTTCCCCAAGCCTCCTCCCCTCTGCCAACCATCGGTCTGTTCTCTGTATCTATTGAGCCTGTTTCTGTTTTTTTGTTTGGCTGGTTGTTTTGATCTTTGGATTCTACATATAAGTAACAGCATATGGTATTTGTCATTCTCTGACTTATTTCAGTTAATAATGCCCTCTAGGTGCATCCATGCTGTCCTGAATCGTAACACTTCATTCTTTTTTACAGCTGACAGGATTTCATTGTATACATGTATCCACTTTTAGGAAGCTCTGGCTCTTGCTTTACTCCTCACTGTTCAACCTCACTGACACCTCTTCCTTTAGCCCTATTTTCTTATTCATTTATTTTAAAAATTTTGTTGCTTTGTATACATTTGAGCATCATTTCTGGAATGTGGCAGGCGCGAATGAATGCGTGAATGAACACGAGAATGTGCGAGCAGTCGCCTGGTGTGACCTGCAGCCCCACAGCGCCCCAAATGTTCCTACTCATCGCCTCAAACATTATCTGCAAGTGGATAGTGCTTTATAACTGACGTGTCCATCTTAACCCTCTTGGTGGCCCTCAGAGCTGTTATTCACCCCCCGCCCCCCCGTTGTGTGCATGGAGAAACCGAGGCTGAGAGGGTGAGTTTTCGTAAGGCAGAAACTTGTAAAGGACAAATTGGAATTTCAGCCTGGATGCATGTTCTGCTCCCAAGCCCGGTTCTTTTCCTCTCCACCGCATTACTGCCTTTTAAAGCCACTGTTTTGGAGCGTGGTGCTACACAGAGTTGTGTTGCTGTTTTCTAACGACACTTAAGGAGAGTCCGGCCATTGCCTTGGTCTTCAGGATGAATTTCCTTGTTGCAAAGTGTTCTGTGGGAGAGCTGAGCTTTGGCTGGGGCTTTCTGACCCCTTGGCTTGGGGAGCATCCTTTGAACTGAATCAAGGTTCTGTTGATCAGTGCATATTGAAAAAATGTGTTTTAGGATAGTGTCCTTTTGTTCACTTTTCCGATTACATAATAATTCATACTGTGCAAGAGCATTGTATGGGAGCTTGCCTCATTACTTAGTAATTTCCTTTAACAGTAAAGCTGCGCTAGAGACATTCGGCCTTCTCATTTTCCTGTTGCTAAATATAAAATGCAAGATGAAGTTCTCCTATTATTCAAGAGAAAGGAATGTGAGCCCTTGAGTGAAACTTGGGGAAAAAAATGAAGGGGGAATTAAAATTAACTAAGGTTCCCAAACTGGCAGGTATGTACCACAAGGGGCTTAGTGGAGTCTTTCAACCAACAGAAATTTATTGACTCTTTCTGTGGACTTGAACTAGACACTGAAGTGATGCAAAGAAATAGGAGACATTGTCCCTGTCCTCAGGACCCTTACTTACCCTCTTCTAATTCAGATTCAACAAACGTTTAATAAAGGCCTATTTAGTAAATATTTTAGCCTTTGCAGGGCACTTAGTGTTCTCTCCCAACATTTAAGTCTATTCTTGTAGTGTGAAACAGCAATACATAATATGTAGACAAATAGGTACGACTGTTTCTAGTGAACGTGGACACAAATTTGAGTTTCATAAATTTATACATGGTGTAAAATAGTTATTTTTAATTTTCTCAATCATTTAAAAATGTAAAAACTACTAGGTCAAACTAAAAATCTTCTGCACGGGAAAGGACACCATCAACAGAATGAAAGGCAACCTATTGGAATGGGAGAAAACATCTGCAAGGCATGTACCTGATAAGGGGTCAATATGCAGTTCTCATTAACACACTAAATAACAAGATGGGTCTACTAACTACCATGATTTTGAGTAGTCATGAGTATATATGATATATTGAAATATTTACAGATGCGATGACAGGTCTGGATTTGCTTCAGAATTGTCCCACGGCAAGAAAGTGCGGGGCATTTAGGTGTAGCGAGATTGGGCATGAATGGAGGACTTGTTATAGCTGAGTGATGGCCCACTCAGCTGAATAAAGGCCCACTTTATTATTCTTTGCATACCTTTGAAATTCTCCTTAATAAGTTTGAAAAGAGAAGGGCAGGTGATTGTCAACCATTAAAGTCACCAAAGGGTCTGGGCCGTGTTTGGAGGTGGTGGGGCACGGAGTGTGATTGGAGGGCAGCTGGAAGCTGAGCAGGGCGTGGGGGGACAATATTTGGAGCCGGCTGCACTGAATGCAATCTGAGGGTGTCCAAGTAGCAAAAGGCAAGTGGCAATATAGGCATAGAGTCGGAGTTAGGAGAGGAGTCTGTAGTCCTGCACTTAGGACAATTACAGCCATGAGCATAGAGGAGCTTTCAGAGGGCAGAGAATCAATGACTACACCTCACAGAATGAATCAACTTAGGGCTTAGGAAGAAAAATTAGAAATAAAACAAAGTCTGCAGAACCAGCAAAGGAAATAGTTAGTCCATGTCTCCATCTAAAATCTTTTTTTTTTTAATTGACAGGAACACATTAAATATGGAGCTACTTTTCATTCTAGCCACCTAGAGATTTTTTTTAAAGTTTTACTTTCTAGTTAAGGTGAACTAATTCAGAACAATGTATTTAAGGACACAATCAGGCTTGTTATCTCTGTAAATGTCAAGCCGACTTCCCTTTGGAAGTTGCACAATGCTATTTTGAAATGATTTCAGAACCTCTTCAGGCCAGGAGCCGCCTCTTCGTTCTGTGTGCTAGACTCCATTGTGCACCGGGTTTGGGACAAACACCCAAGTGGCATTGGCTGGACCCAAGTGGGAGGTGGCCAACAGCTGTCGCTCACACTTTCTTTTCAAGCATCTACACAGGGGAGCCAGATCAAAAGAAACCATTCCCAACACACTCTCCATCCCGTGGGCCCGCGTTCATGTCCGAGGCGCTCACCTCTCTAGAGCTGTGTCTCTTCAGTGAATCTGTGTAACCACTGCACTCTGCTTACATGGGGAAGTCTCCAGAAGGCATCTTATTTGAAATTTTGATTCTCAGCTGCGTAGGACTGTGGTATCTTGCGTTCAATGGTGTACTCATTCAACACACATGCAAGGGGGAATCCCCAAGACTGCAATTTATAAAAAGTTGTGTATTTATTCTTACATGTTTAAACTTCAGTCACCTTCAAAGTAGTCTCCATTTGAGGCAATACACCCATCGAGATGTTTTTTCCACTGCTCAGGACAGTTTCTGAACTCGTCAATTGCCTTTTAGTGCTCCTGCCTTTGTTTCCCCTGTTCCATATGGCAAAACGTTTCCCTTTGCAGACTTTTTTCACCTGGAGAACCGAAAAGTCACTTGGGGTGAGATCAGGTGACTAGGGAGGGAGGGGCATGGGGGTCATGCCGTTTTTGTTCAAAAACTGCCAAACCCTTCACGCAGCGTGGGCAGGTGCGCCTGTAAATCACCCGACATGAAATGGGCAAACGTGTTGCAAGTCTTCAAAAAAAAAAATGCACTGAAGCCAAACACATCCTTTCACGCCAGCTGGTACACGGATACAATGGGTTCCTACAACACTCTTCTGGTGGGGCAAGCCCTCCAGAAGGTAATTCCAGGTTTTTCTGGGGTCTCACCGCATATGCTTGTAGCAAGTGTGGGAGAGGAAGAAATTTTACTCTTCAACATTCTTTTGACTGGTCTAATAATTAAATTTACATGAGACAAACTAAAGAGAAAATGATGAAATTTAATGTCATACATACATATGGGAATCCACATACATGACAGAGTCACAGACCCCACAAAGATGAGAGGTTGATAGGGAAAACGAGGTATGTGACATTCTGAGCCTTGGGGCTTTAGAGGGTCATTGCGGGACAGTGAGGAGAGCAGAGGTTCAGTATTTGGTCGTTAGCCCTGCCATACAGATAGCTAAAATAAAGGTTGTCTCTGATAACCCCGCACCATGAGCAAGGCCGTCATTCATATTCTTCTAGGTAGTGAAGGGGGGACGGGGACAAACTTTTCTTGTGAGCCTGCAGCGTCTTGATTACACTCAGCTCAAAATAATTCACATACCAAAGTGTCACATTTCGGGGAGGCCTGCTTGGAACCCCGAGATGAGAATGGAATAAAGGGATGATGCAGGGAAATGACATGCAAATAGCCTCCTGAATTGTTTGAAAGAAAAATGTTAGGAATTTGAACTCACTGGTCTGGGGACAAAGTCTTAAGGGGACTTTCCAGAACTGCTAGCTCAGTCAGAATACCTCCGTCTTGCAGGGCAGCACACTCTACTGCAATGGTCTGTTCACAGGTGTCCTTCCCTTGCTAGACTGAGTTTGAGATCAGGGCTGCACATTTCTTACCAGTAGCCAGAATAGTGCCTGGCTCATAGCAATTTCCAAGCAAGATTCAACCACTGAATATATGAATGAACGCCGACATATGCATTTGATCCGTCACATAAAGCCCTATGAGTTACCAATGGCGCAAAATTACAATGCTTTCCCATAATTGCATGTTTGAGGAAAATCAATGAGATAAATAAATGAGGTACTTCCAGTGTTTGTTAAAGAGGGATAGCTGTTATTTCATAGACCACAGAGGAAAAAGAAAAAAAAACAACCCCCATTGGCCAGCATTTCCTCCTGCAAGTCAGTCTCTCACACTTCACTTGGGATTTGTTCCTTCTCAGCACCAAGGGAAAACGGGCTGCCAGCTCTCACTCCGGCTGGAAGGTCTTCCCCAAGCAGGTTGAGCTGTCGGAACGCACTCTCTCCTGGTCACTGCCTTACTCGCCAGCAAAAACGTGTTTCCAGGCATCTGCAGGTCGTGTGCTCCGCCTCGCCTGCCCCCAGTTGTAGTGCCCACCCCCTTCAGGCTGCCACGTAAGGCAGGATACGAACACAAGGTTGCTCTTTGGTGCAAAGCGTTTGTCATCACCTGAGAGGGCTAGTTAAGCATTCAGTCAAGGAGAACTGTCAATGATTTATCGCTGCTGATAGTGCTCTTAATGGATTTCCACAGAATTTAAGAAACTGCAACATGAAATGGCCTCAGGGGGCATTTAGTAACATCTCTACATTTTAAAAAATGACAGAATTATCACCCAAAGTCCATAGTTTACATTAGGGTACACTCTTGGTGTTGTACATTCTATGGAGTTGGACAAAGGCATAAAGACACACACTCACTATTATAATATCAGACAGAGAATTTTTTTACTGCTGTAACAATTCTCTGTGCTCTTAGTCATTCCTCTCGCCTTGGCAATTCCTGGCCACCAACAATCTTTTCATTGTCTCTACAGTTTACGTGATGATGAGTCAATGTAGGAAGGCTCATCAATAGTAACGAACGCACCACGCTGGCGGGGGCTGTTGATGGTAGGGCAGGCTACACGTGTAGAGAGGATATCTCTGTACCTCTCCCTCAAATTTTCTGTGAACCTGGAACTGCCCTAAAAAAAAAGTTAAAAAAACACAACAAAATTTGAGATGGAGAAGTGAAGTGAGTTGACCAAGGTCACAGAACTGATTTACTGCAGACCAAGATTAGAACTCAGGGGACTTACGCTGCAAGCTTTATGCACCACAAATTATGCCACCCTGCATCCCGTAATAAAAAGTCAAGAAATACTTCACGGGCATCCATGGTGTGCTATTTCTTGGAAACACAAGTGAGAAGTAGAGTCAGGGGAATGTCCTCTAGGTTTGGCTCCTCACCTGCGCGCCTGAGCGGCAGAGGGGTGGGGCATGTCCTGAGATTTACAGCAGGGTCCTGTTTCCCCACCACCATCCCCCTGAAAACGCACACGCATCCCAGCACCTGTGCGCCTCTGTTAATGCTGTGTTCTGTGCTGGAAGACTTTCTACTCCACCTTCGGAGGCTGTTCACCTCCAGAGGTGAAGCAGCTCACTCATCACCTCTTCTGGGAGGCTTTCTCTGGGCAGGATGACTTTCTCACACACTTCTGACCTCTAAGTACTTTGCAAAACTCTATTATAGAATTTCTAAGTATGACAGTTATTTACTAGCCCTCTAATTAGACTGCAAGCTCCCGGACAGCAGATCTGGATCTCAATCACTTTTGTATTTTCAGAACAAACTCTGTGATGGGATATAGTTTACATGCTCAAAAAACCAGACAGGGCACAGATCTATTGTTTCTTTTTTTGCAGAGTACAGGCTGAGACTTGAAAACATTATAACCTGAAGTACATAGAGCTTCTGCAATGAAGCGGCTGAAAGAATATATTGAATATTGTAGATTTAAAAGTTCTGCTAGGTCACAAGCTATGTATGACTAAGATATAAAAACATTTTTTCCTTTGCTTTAGGAAAATGATTGTCAACAGTATTATAATTTTTCATTGTTCTGAAACACTTCATAACCATTTAGGTTAACAATAAGAATAATAATGGGCAATCGTTTGCTTCCAAAATAGAAAATCACATGAAATACATAAAATATAGAAAGAACAGCTTGGCCTTCCCTCAAGAGTACTCACTCAAAGGGAGTCGTTTTGGAACGTTATAAAACCAACAGTTATGAGGAGGGTAGAAGGCACAGACTAAAATAATAAACCTGAAAAAGAAAATCTGTTATAGAAAAGTCTGGTTTTAGATTTTGATTATGTACAAACAAGGCAAAAAAATATCAAAGTCAGGCAGATAGTTATTTATCATTCTTGCTGCCTCAGGAACAAGAATTAAATTGTGATAGAGCAAAAAACTGTATAATAACGTACTTTGCAAGTTTCAAATAACCAACTGTTTGATTCAAGATTTAAAGAGCTAAAATGAATGCTAATGCATCTGAACAAAGATGGTTAAGCTGTTCTTCCCCTAGTACATGTACAACGTATAGTGGTATATTATTGGAACTAAAAGGGTTTAGGTTAAAAAAAATTATCTTTTTAAAGTATTTTTTTCTCCTTTTTACAAGTTTCTATAAATAACATTTTCCCTAAACATGAACACAACATTGATCTGTTTATTTATTTTACTTCATAAGCAACTGGTAGAAATGTAAACACACGGTGGTCCAAAGTAGGTTTACAGTTGTGAGTATGTGAAACAGAAAGTTTATTCTTGGATTATTATTTATTACTTATTCTATTATGTTCCATACCAATAACTATTAACTGTAAACCTACATTTGCCCACCCCATGTGGACAGAGGAACACCTCAGAGATATCTCGAGTTCAGAGCCCCACAATAAAGCAAGTATAGCAACAAAGCAAGTCATAATCTTTTTGCTGGTGGAGGGTCTTGCCTTCAATTTGTAAAACACACAACACTTTTGAGATGCGAGAAAGTGAAACACAATAAAACGAGGTACGCCTGCAGACATAACAATGGGGGTATTCAGTGCAAGACGGCCTCAAATTTAACAACGGCATAGACTTCCTGGCTATTTTAATTATTCATAAAAAGAATCATAGAGAAAACATACATTTGTCATTTATTCTAATTAAAGCCCATTCATAATATATTTTTTATATTTTCATTTTTAAGAACTCTGATAATGCCAACTCTCAACCTTTTAATAGGAATGTCAGTTTCTTAGGCTTGCCCATGTTTTCTTGCTTTACACTGAAGACCAGACATGAAACAATGAGGAATGCAGGTCTCTTGAAAAAACATAAATAGTTGTAGTGGCAGTTTAAATTATTTGGCCCTCACAAATACTGCTGAACCAATCAAGTTCCGCTTAATCGTAGGTAGGTGTAGTTGTGCCCAAGGCTGCAATATTTCACTCTGCCTTTGCCTGCAGGTTATATTTCTGTGGCTGGAAAAAATATTCTTCAATAGCAGCGACTAGTTCATTTAGCTCTTTCTTCAGCTGCTCAGGATCACTGCAAAATATGGGGAAGAAGTCCAGATCAGTAGATTATCCCAAAGCATATTTTAACCAGGTAACACTGCAATGTAACCTTAAGAGGGCTAAATCAGATAAAACAGAACACCAGTGACTTCTGCCTCTGTCCACGTAGACCAAAACAAAAAACAAACAAACAAAAAACACCCGTGAGACAGTAACCATTATTTTCCCCAAAGGTTTTCTCAAAGTCTCAACCGTAAACAAAAATCATCCCTTTCCAGCCCTCGAAAGAATTTTTAAGAAACACAGGTTTTGGCCTAGCATCCCCCTGCCATGCCTGTGCCTAACAGTGCAGAGAAAACTTTCACGGTTGCAGTTGTCATTAAATCCTGCTGAACCTTACAAACAACATCTGTTATGTCCCACGTCTCCGAGGATAAGAATGTTCCTTGATCCTATTTCCCCTCAACTACTGGAAGCTAAGTGGCAGATGCAGCTGTAGGGCCTTCCTAGCAAGGACAGAAGTGGGGGGCCCGCTAGCAGGCCTGCTCATTACATACTGGCAACTCAGACCCCTGGGTTTATCTGTATTATTCTACGTGCAGAACAAAGGGGCCACAGCTGAAATATAACTGAGAATCTAGGGAGCTAGATCCCTCCAAGGAAATCAAGTTTTCAAGCGTGTAGAAAACACATTCATATGTAAATGATTGGAAGGCATGTGACAGATAAAACGGACTTGTAATTAGATAAGCTTCCAGCAGCGGATGTGTCAGGCCACCAGTACAGTGTGAGTCACTATAAGAATTTTTAACCAAAAAAATGATCTAAAAAACAAAATTCTTCAATTTGAAATTTCATTACTTCATACTTGACCATCTTTAATATATGCAAACTTTATTTTAATGGAAGTAGCAATTCCTGCAATTTGTTAAGGCCATTTTTACACTGTGAAAGCTAAACAGTACAACTAAAACAATCCATTTATTACATTTTATTAATCCATTTTATTAATTCTGGCTCTACTATTTACTAGGGTGTGCCCTTGGGCAAGTGGCTTAGCCTCTGGAAGGCCCAGATTCCTCATTTGTAAAATTGGGATAAAGACTTTACCTTCCTAAGAGAGTTGTTGTATAGATTGAGATAAATTACATAAAACAATTAGCACAGAATGTGGCCCAAAAACCTCAATAAAGGTAGCCCTCATTATAATTATTTTTACCCCCACTGGTAACATATAAAGCAATTATGCTTCATGAGTACATAGGAATCACACAGGTCTTTTTTCCCACATAAATATGCTTTGAAGAAATAAAAAAGACAATTCTCAAAGGTACATAACTAATAATCATTGTGGTTTTTTCAACAATATATCTAAAATTAAAATTCAATAGTGAATTTACTATATATAGACATACATCTATATAGAAATATATATCTATATATAGCTCCTATACTAGTTTTGTTTCTGTTAGAACCCTGCCTGATATAATTACTATCTAAACCTTAGATAGTAAGAGAATGTCCTTGTTCTTAAGAATGCATATTGAGGTCTGTGACTTACTTTCAAATGGCTCAGGGCAAATATATATATGGTGAGAAAGGGTAAATATCACAAAATGCTAATTCTAGGGGTGGGGGAACACAGCCACGCCCATTCCTTCATGTCCGTGCTGCTCTCTCGCTGCAACAGCGGAGCTCAGTAGTTGTAACCGAGACCATACGGCCTATAAACCCTAAAATATTTTACTATCTAGCTCTTTACGGGCAAAGCTTGCCAACTTCTGGTCTAAGTAAGGGTATGTGATATTCACTATATTATTTCGACATTTCTGTACGTTTGAAATTTTCCAAAATAAAAACTAAAGACATCTACCCCAACAAAAACATTTTTTAAAAAGCAGGACTTAAGAAATAAAAATAAAAAAAATAAATAAAAAGGGGTCTGCATTCTAAAGGATTAGGAGGTCGTGACATTCTATGACTAAATGAAATTCATGATACAACTATATCAATAATATTCAAGGTTATCCGAAAGTAAGGAAACGCTGGGCCTGGCTTTACTGCTGCTGGGCATTAGGCCTGCTGGCGCCTCGCTTCAGCCCTGGCAGCACATCCATGGACGACTTGGGGCTTAATGTCCCATTTCGCATTAATAAAAGCGAGCAACATTTCAATGAATATAATAAAAGGACAATTTTTCAAAGTATTTTCAGCAATTTATAAACCAGTGTTGGCAAGGCCATTCAATAAGCCATGTGAAAAATGTAAATACCATAGATCCTTAAACGTTAAATAGTACTGTTATTATACAGGAACGTTTTCTGAAATGTTAGGTGCATTTTCACAGGCTAATGAAAAGGAAAAGACAAATATAAATAGAAAACACCTATAAACTGGACTACTGTCTCTTTGTTTTCAAAAGAATTAAGACACAGAAATATAAAAACGCTAAGTGAGAATAAGAATTACAAAGAAGTCAACAGAAAATCATACTCAATAGACTAGCAAATAGCTTGTTATTTAACACACATGGAAACACTGATACTTGCACAATATTCAATAAAACACTGGTAATGCAAGGCACTTAGAAAATGAGCTGTTTTATCCACTGTCACTTAATAGTTGAGTTTTTGCCCTTTAAGCACAAAAAAGGTTTTGAATGGGAATGTGGAGCGAAACATATTACACAGCCTCTTGGCTTCATAAATATATTTGAGTATCTTGACACTCAAATACTTTGAGAACTACAACCATGACTCTGACAGTTGCTCTGGAACGCTCAGTCAGAACACGCGGGGCCATGGACGTGGAATGCTAGTTCACTGGCAATGAACTCCCGGAGTGGTAACATTCCAAGTTCTTGTTTCCATATTTCTAGTTTTGTTTTGCTTTAGTATTTTCTTTTTGCTATCAGCGTTCACGTCTCCCTGTCTAAGGAAAGTCTAACCCTGACAACTGTTTCCCCACCCCCTTAATTCACTACATTTTAATCGCTATTGCCTTGTCAATTTAAGTTGCTCAGAAATTTTCCTCTGCCTCTATTTCCACATAGTGCAAATTTGATTAAAAGCCAGAAAAACCCTGTACAAGCAAAGCTTTGGTACACATATGTTGTAACAACTACCTAGCCTTCCTGCTACAGCAGCCATTTGCCACGTGGGGCTATGGAGCACTTGAAATGTGCCCAGTGCCACCAAGAAGCTGATTTTTTAATTTCACTTAAATCTGACGGACTGAAATTCAAATTTAAAAACTGACACTTGATTTATTGTTGGAAGACCTAAGTAAGTTTGGAAAAACTAGAGTATCAAAATCTACTTTTTCAGCTGAAAATTTTATGAAATCTAAAGGGTTTCAAGTATTTTTTTAAAAACTGGCATTTGAATCGAGATACATGGTAAGTTGTAAGATACTAAATGGATTTTGAAGACAGTATGACAAAAATGTAAAACATCTCATTAACAATTTTTGTTATGGATTACATTTTGTAATGACATCATTTAAATATACTAAGTTAAATAAAGTATATTTTTACGATTAATTTTACCTGTTTCTATTCACTAATAGAAAATTTAAATTGCATATGTGGCTCACATTTCAGTTCTATTGGACAGAGATGACTTGACCTTAAAAATTCTTTTTTCCCAATTCTTAACTGTAATCTAAATAGAGAAGTGCTAGTTAACTGTGGGTTAAGTAGGTATGCAAGTATCATATTTACACATGCTAACTAATACACACACCACAGTTGTTAAAGTTCAAAATGTTACAGCTGTTGGAAAGTGACCAACTCAAATCCTCCACCACAGTCACAAAGATATGACCTCGAGGGTACCAGAGCATCAGTTCTTCGGGTGGCAAGGCCTCTTTCTGAGATTGGCTCTTCTTAAATATTCTCATACAAAGAAAAGTTGGGAGAGAAAGAGAAGTAAGTAATGAACACGAATGTGAACACTCTTGTCCCTGGATGCTTCGAGCAGCTGTTAATGTCATAATACTGCAGCAGGTTCTGAAACAACCTTCCTAACTATATGACTATCGGAAAGATGAAATGTTTCACTTCGCAATTGAATGGAGCCAATTAGGAAGTTTAGGGACTGAAAACTGCAGCAACTGCCATCCCTATCTTACCTGTTTCCAGGCGGGGCACACAGTTCCGTATAGTACTTGATTTTGGGCTCTGTCCCACTGGTGCGCATGGTGGCCACGCAGCCGTTGACAAAGGTAAAGGTGATCATTTGGCTGCTCTTACTAGTAGGGAGAACCTAGGAATGAATTACATATGTTTTAAATTAAACAGGAGCAGCGACTCTTCTGGTCTAAATAATAGTTTCCCCTAGGTAAGCAAGAAATAAGTGCCAAACAAATACATTGGTTCAGAAAGAAGAGCGTTTTTGAGAAAATCTGAAAAGGTACTCCATATAAACGACATACTGGATAACACAAAGAAATCTGTGAAAATTAAGTAACTTCGCATACTAGGTTTTTTTACCTCCTTTGTTCTGTTCATTAAAACTACTAAAGCTTTACTAAAATTGAAATACATCATTTTATAAGAAATTGATTTAAATAGATTAATAATGCATTACAAAAAAAGAAAAAAAACAATGCTAGGCCTTCCTTAACTTTGCAAAAGAAGTCTATAAATAAACAGAAAATAAAGTTTCTGGCAGATGTATTCATAGCTGATTGCTCTGAAAGCCCCACTAAAATGACAGAAGTATAAAACAACAAAACAAACATGAGGTCAAAGAGGAAAAAAGGAAACAGCAGTGGATGGGGCTGCCAACCTATCTGGGAAGTCATAAGTCAGATGGAGGTGCAGAACGGACCTGATGGAACACAGGGTGACAGCTGAGCACCTGCAGGTGACAGATAAGAACCAAGTCAAGGTGTCCTGCAGAGCCCTGGCCACACTCACTACCTGGAGGCACCAGTTAATGCGAGGGGCAGGGGAGAGGCAAAGGCAGCCTCTGAAAGTAGTTACTGGACCCTCTCAGATCCCCACCCTCTGCCCACACAGTCAGGCAACCAGCTCATAAGACATGGTTTCATTCTCTGGTGTCATGGAACCGGAAAGGCTCAGGAGCTGGGGACAACACGCACTGTGGAAGGCAGCGCATGGTGAAAACAGAGATGAAGTTAGACTCCACAGTGAATGCTGGCCCCCCTTGTCCCATGCTCCCAGGACGTCTCTGCCACTTAAAGGGCCTCAGCATCCAACGGAGAGCCCTCAAGCCAGAGATCAGGATGAAAGCTAGGCTTCCCCAGATGGGCACCCCCCCTACAAAAGTTAATTTGCTATCCGACCTCCCTAGAGTGAAGTGTGCCAGATGACAAGTCTTGTGCATATACCCGAGCTTCCCATCAGCTTTTTAGTGCCCTAAACACAATTAAAGTTTACTAGGCTTTGGAGAAAAGACAGCAAATAAAAGACAAAGTCCAAAACAAACAAATTAAAAAAAAAAAGAACTTGGAGGAAATAAGGACAATACAGAGCAAAAAAAATCCACATTTTAAAAGAGCTATAATCAATATCTTTAAAAGTGTTAAGATATTATACATGTGAAACAAGAATAGGGTGTTATTTTTAATAAATTAGAGAGCAAGAGCTGAAATACACAGTCAACAGAAGCATGGAGAGTTAATGTTGCAGAAATCTCCCAAAAAGTGGGACAAGAAAATACAGATGGGTGATAGGAAGAAAAGAAACACGGGAAGTGGAACATTGGTCCTGGAGGGCCAGCAGCTAATGAAAAACTCGTCAAGGAGGGGAACAGAAAATGCAGGGGAAGAGGTTATTTGAAAAACCACCATCCAGCTTCCTTCTCTGACACAAGAATCAAGAAAATTGCTCAGGACCAAAAGAAATGACTCTACAGACCAACAAAGACCCACCAAAGTGTCTAGAAAAAGGAATAAAAAGAGACCCACACTAAAGTATGTCCCTGAAATTTTAGAATCCAAAGTGCCTAAAACCTTCCCACAGAGAAACAAACAAGGCATGTGAAGGGTTGAATACGTATGGCATGAACATCCCCGTATGCGGCTCACTGTAGGCCTCAACTTGTTCCTGAATGAATGAATGAACGAATGAATGCAAGCCAAACAACAATGGAGCAATGCTTTCAAAACTGAGTCAATGACGTCCGAGGGCAGAATAAGACATTTTCAGACCTACATGTCTCAAATTTACCTCCCACTCCCTTTTTCTTAGGAAGCTACTTGGGAAAATTAATACAGAAGGAGGAAGTCATGGGGTACAGGAACAAAAGACCCAACCCTGGTGAGTGGTGAAGGGACCAGGAGGGAAGCAACTGGAAACGAAACAGAGCCAACAGACTGACTCACTGGACCACGTGGAAACCCTACTGAGAGGCATATGAAAGATGCGGAGAGGACTGGTGATAGTGACATAGATATCCAAGCCATCAAAAGAACAAAGGAACAATTAATTATAGGAAAGACAATTCTTCATACAAATTAGGAGAACCTAATCAAAGCACATTACTGAACTAAGCGGGAAACAATAGTGACTAGTCATAATAATTCAAGCGCTGAAGCTGATGGCACCCAAAGTTACGGTATAAGTGTCTTGCGAGGTCAGGGGAGAAAGGGGAAGAGGGAATGCTTCAAGTATAAGAACTAAATCCTTATCCCCATAAAAGAAAATTATTAAAGTCCAATAACTTGGAAGTCAAAACATCAGCCTATAAGCACATTATTTAGGAACTGGGTGGTAAAGGCTAGGAGAAAAACTAAGTGGGTAGGTGGTTGTCAGCAGCATGACAAGGAGATGGCAGTGGCTGGGGCAGCCATGTTTCACTGCAACTCTTAATACTATGTATCTTTTAAAAATATACTGTACATTATACAGAAAGGTAAATGTCAAAGAAAATGTCTAGCATCTGAGAAGGGTATTCTTACTTCTCTCCCCCTACCTCCTGCCACAGTTAGCAGTGCTCTTCTGCTGTTTCTGAGCCTTCTTTGGACTCGGGTGAGGAGCCGCACGGTGTGAAGGATGCAATCTCATGCTTTACGGCTAACAGCTACAAGACGCTCCGAGAATAGGGTAAAACTAAGTAGGAAGCAAACTGTGGTTCTTGAAGTTGAACCAGTAGCATCAGCTGGGAACTTGCAAGAAAGGCAAATTTTTAGTCCCCACCCTGCATCTGCTCAATCAGAAACACCAAGCTTGGGCTGCAGCACTTGCCATTTTAACCAGGGCGGCAGGTTATTCTGATGCTTGTTTTAAGGCTGAGAACTACTGAGACAGAGGAAAAGCAGGACTTGGAATCAGAAGGCCCAGTGGTGCCCCGATCATCACCAACAAGCTGTGTGACCGCAGGTAGACCCTGCACCTCTGAATATTGATTTCCTTATGCGTTAGTGATGGCATTGGTTGAGATGAGTAGTGAGAACCCTTTTAACTCTATATGATTTTTAACTTTAGGTAGCTTATTTATAATAATGCCTAAATGTCCTAAAGTCAGCTTCAATAATTATATAATTAAAGTGGTTCTGCACCCCATTCCAACTATGGATTGAATGGGGGGAGGGTGGTTCCCCACACAACCAAGCAATTCTCCGATACCACCTAGTGTCCTAGAGTTAAACTCAATTTTGACACTATCTACCTCACACAGAATCAGATTCCACAGGTAAATGGCTCCGTCCTGTAAAACGCCCCCATCCCCCATACTTCAGATGCCAGTCACAAGTCCAGGTTGTCATCTGTGCTTCTAACTGGCTTTGGATCAGAGGTTCCAAAGACCTCCTCCTTGGGTTTGACTAATTTCCTAGAGCAGCGCACCCAACTCAAAGAAATATATTACATACTAGACTACTAATTTATTATAAAATGGTGTAACTCAGGAACAGCCAGATGGAAGAGATACACAGAGCAACGTGTGGGAAAAGAGTGAGGGGCTTCCTGCCCTCTGCAGCTTGCAGCTCTCCCCAAACCTCCCCCTGTTCACCGATGCAGAAGCTCTCCAAACCCCGTCCTTTTGCATTTATACGGAGGTTTCATTACAAATAGAAGGTGGATTAAACCACTGGCCATCGGCGATTAAACTCAATCTCCAGCCCCTTTCCCCTTCGTGGAAGTCTGGATGGGACTGAAGGTTCCGACTCCCTAATCCCCTGGGTGGTTTTCCTGGCAAGCAGACCCCCTTCTTAGGTGCTTTCCAAAAGTCATCTTATCAACATAAGACACCTTTACGCTCTCAACACTTAATGAAACTCTAAGGGTTTTAGGAGCTCTGTGCCAGAAAAGGGGGCAAAGGCCAAATATATATTTATTATAAATCACAGCGTCATCTTCTCTGCCCCGGCTGGTGCGGTTCAGTGGATTGACTGCCGGCCTGTGAATCGAAAGGTCACGGGTTTGATTCCCAGTCAGGGCACATGCCTGGGTTGCGGGCCAGGCCCCCAGCTAGGGGTGTGTGAGAGGCAACTGATCAATGTATCTCTCACATATTACTGCTTCTCTCCCTCTCTTTCTCCTTTCCTTCCCCTCTCTCAAAAAGTAAATAAATAAAATCTTTAAAAAAATAAATTACAGTTTCACAGTGACATATGTTAAGCTTTTAAAAGTATAATAGAGGTAAACAGAAAAGAGTTTGATAAAAGTAGATGTTACTTACAGCTTTTTTATCAGGTTGGCTATCATCATAGCCAGTGGTAAGGTCCCTAATGCCAGAAATTTCAAATTTGCCACAAGTTTTTGGATAATTGTTCTTCCCATCATAGTTTCTAAGGTTTTCAAATAATGTTTTAATGGTGTTTTGATCATGGCAGATAAAATATGAAGCTTTGGTAATATGGTAACCGTACCTATCAAAACAAATACAAACAGAGGCAAAATGAGGAACAAATGATTCTGCACTGTGTATACAGAACGGGCAACAACCAGTATATTCTGAAATACTTAATGAAACAAATGGCTGTGACTAGCCTCAAAGGAATAATTTAGCATTAAAAAACAGGTAAGCCGTTTATCCCTGGGATCGCCAAACGGCTACCTTGCTTTCAGGCTCTATTTGTAGGTAAAAATTTTCCTGGAACACAGCCACACCACACCCATTGTGTCCGGTTGCTTTCGTACTACAAAGGGCAGAGCTGAGTAATTTCCTCAAAGAATAAATAGACGTTTCACGAACACATTTAATCTTTTTTGGCATCACTTAAAATCATATTCTGAAACTAATGATCTCATTTAGTAAAGATTAATGCCATCACAAGTGGTAATGCTATTAAGTAGCTAAGTAGCAAAAGGAAAAGATAATCTCTTGTTTCATTTTCATAAAAAATAGAATTTGTAACTAAAGGAAAGACTATGAGAATCTCATACACAAGAACATAATACATTTAAGATATTACCATGTGTGGCAATGCATGTTATCTAGACTTACTGTGGTGACCACGTCACAATATGCTCATATATCAAATTATTAGGTTGTATGCCTGAAACTAGTCAAAACATATTATTCCAATTAAGTAGAGTCAATAGAAACTTACTCAACATAGATGGCCTTTAGCTGCTGAGATAAAGACAAATTTTTGGTTGCTAGAAAGCTAGCCAACTCTGCGCTTATGACGGCAGCACTGACTCCATCTTTGTCCAAAACAAAAGGGCAGCACATATATCCTGCAGAAACATGTGTCAGACATACATGCTTAGGAGTGGGTTCCTTTATAACAGGGGTCCCCAACCCCAATACCGGTCTGTGGCCCGTTAGGAGCCAGGCCCCACAGTAGGTGAGCAGCGGGCAAACAAGAGAAGGTTCATCCTGACCCCCATCACCCGCATTACTGCCCGAGTTCCATTCCATCCTCACCCCCGTCCACGGAAAAACTGTCGTCCATGAAATTGGTCCCTGGTACCAAAAAGACCGGGACCGCTGCTTTATAACACTGTGCCTGCGCGCATCTATACGCATCCTATTGCGTCAGAAGTAGTACAGTATGAGTATGTGGACTCTTCTCATTCACCATTATTAAAGAACCTACCCAGTGCCTAGTGCATAACAGACCTTCAAGAAGTATTTGTTGAGCCCTGGCTGGTGTGGCTCAGTGGACTGAGTGTCAGTCTGTGAACCAAAGGGTCGCCGGTTTGATACCCCAGTCAGGGCATGTGCCTGGGTTGCAGGTCACATCCCCAGTAGGGGGTGCACAAGAGGTAACCACACATTGATGTTTCTCTCCCTCTCTTTCTCCCTCCTTTCCCCTCTCTTTAAAAATAAATAAATCAAATCTTTTTTTAAAAAAGTGTTTGCTGACTGAGGGCCCCCAACTCATTGCCTGTAAGGAGAGCCTTCCTCCTAGGCAAATGTGCTCATCTCCTAGGTCCAGCCCTAACTCCTCCAGCTCCCATGAAATTGTTCCCAATTGTTCTAGTCAAGGCTTATTCTGTCTTCTCTGCATCCCCATAGTTCTTGTGAGTTATATTATTTCGTGCTAATTTTTTGAACCCAAATCCAAATCCACATCTTTCCCCATGTGTCTGCATTCTATATATTAATGAGTTCTGTGCTCATCATCTCACTTCTTACCGATTGCTTCTTCAAATGCAAATAAGACATTTTTCCCCTGGTCTATTAGCTGTTTGGCTCGGTTTCCCATCCACTTAAAGCCAGTTAGTGTTTCCTAAAGGGATCATCCAAAAGAGAAAGACATGTTTTAGGCTTCCTACAGAGCGAGCGGAAGGGGAAAGACCACGTCCTCCAGGCACCTTACCTCAAAGTGAAAACCCTCCTTTAAGGCAATGGCCCTCAAGATTTTGGAGGAGACAGTGCTGGACAACATGTACGTGTCTTTGAGGGCACTGTGATCTTGGTTCTTTTCTTTCCAAGAAGTAAAGAGCCACCAGCCCAAGAGGGCCCCCAGCTCATTGCCTGAAAACACTCTCCATTCGCCACTGAAAGAAAAAACAAGCCACACACTGCTGTGATCTTCAGAGAGGCACTGGGAGTCACTGGCACAGACGATTAAGCCCAAGAAGGCTCAGAGTAGTTCTGGGGGGGCCTGTTCTTGTTATTCTTATTTAAACAACGGGCCCGAAATCTGACTGCCACTTCACAAACATCTGAGCAGCTGCCACGTCTCGGCCAGTTTACCGACACAAACATCCAGTCTTTGAAGAGTGTATAAAATAAATATGTCAATGATGACATGTAATTCTTTTCTTCTCAGTTTTCAGCAACGGTGGTTTTTAAACATAACAGAACCGTGCTGGCAAAGACCCCCAAGTATAATAGTGTGTATATCTTAATGTTCGGTCGGCATTGCTGGTTCGGAGAGGGTGGTAGCTCGGCCCTGTTCAAGGCCGGGCTCGGTGCTGCAACGGGCAGAGCGCCAGACACAGAGGTGGGATTCATCTTCTTCTCTGTGGGTCACGTGGCTAGAAGCACAGCTCGCATTTCAGCACATATCCCCTTAGCTTAATCTTCTAAAAAGTGATTCAGAATTGAACCTGTTTGATCATAATCTAAAGCCCTAATACTTTGGTAAATACCCCACTACCCTCCAAACATCACGTATGCCATTTGACACCCAAAACTGCTTGAACCCTGCCTATCTTTCCGCCCCGCCCCCCACCTCCCCATCACTCCTCTCCACGAACCCTACAGTCCAACTTGCCTTAGGCACAGCACCCGTACTCCGCCGGTATTCCTCCCTAGTCTGCCCAGCATAAATCCAACGCTTCCTTGAAGGTCCAGCTTCTTACCAAACCTCCCCGCAAACACAGAACTGTAAAGCCGGCAGTAAGCAAAGTATCTTCCGCTCATTAGGCACTGTGCCATTAATCATAATACAATCAATGATAAAATGAGGGAAGGTAACAGGCAGTAATTTCAATTCCGGGTTCACACTGGGCAGGTTTAATCTGCATCATGCTTGCACAGCAATCACGTGGGCCCCCCTATCAGCACCCTGCTCTATGCTGGAGGACCTGACAGAAATTCAGTGAGATGACCGTTCGCAGAGTAAGTGGGAAATATTTCCAACTAGGTCCAGACTCCCCAGAAACATGTGACTGCTGAGGAAATCGCCCTTTATATTTTCTATTACGCAGGCAATCATAATTAATTTGTACCTGTCTTGCTTTTCTGCCACAGCAAGTCTATCAGCATCTGGGTCATTTGCTAAAATGATTTTGGCCTTGATTTTGTCAGCCAAGGCAAACGATAAAGTCTGAAAGAAAGCAGAAAAAGGGGGACTTAAATCAAGAATCGAGCATACCGCAGTCTTTGTAAACGTTCAGTTATTTAAGAACTAAAAGAGAATGTTCTCTAAACAAAGGCTGAATTTTATTTCTGGTGTTGGTCTTGGTTGGTCACATGGTACTTCCTAGATCAGGTGAGGTCCTGGGAGCATCAGCCTCTGACCCAACCCTGCCCTTGGGATCCGCCCCACTTCTGAGAGTGTGGGTGTGGCTGGACTGGTATTTCCAGGCTTTGCCTGTGAGCAACCTCACAAACAAACCAAAATAAACTGATGCACTAAATATCATTGTTACTCTGCCCTTTAAAAAGGTCAAAGATGCCATAATTTAAATAGCACTTCTTCATATCAGGAAAATGACAATCAAGGGATACAAATCATGGGATAAACTTCCATTCTATTACTGTTTCTTTTTTGGCATTAAGGAAGCACAGTAACTTAAATTTAAATAATTAGATTAAACGTAAAGCATTTAGATTTCAGCCCTCATATCCTGATGCTAAGATAATCTAATTGGAAAGCTCCTTTAAGGAATGGATGCTAGATTAATAAATACAAATATTTCCAATGATGAAATTATTTTTGCTCCATACAATGAAAGCACATAAAAAACTTATTTTACTCGATAGGCAGAGTTTTGAATATAAGCGGTAAATTTTACAATGAAAAGCATCCGGTTACCAAGACACCTTTGCCCTCTTCGGGATTCGGGTACTTCACGGTTGGGAACTCCGGGTCAGGGTCCTTCTGCCCGGGAACCGCCTCAGGGGGAGCAAAGTCGAAAGCCCTGAAAGCCGACTGCACAAAGCGGTGGCCCACACCATGGACGGAGGTGTGCACGAACTTCAACTTGGTCTCCCTGTTCACACTCCTAGAATCGAGCACACCAGAGGAAATGTTAAAATATACACATGAGACTCTCAAAACCGGAAGGTTTGCAAAACATCAAGGAACCAGATCCCGCAGAACGTAAGACATCCGTGTAGTACAAATGCGCAAGACAACAAACAATCTTTCTAATTCTGTTTTTTAAAAAAAAATGAAGTAAAACTTACCTACTCTCTCCTAAATATAATACCCCTCTCCCAACACATTCAAGTTTTAAATTTCACACTGTCATTACTTTCAGCAGCTCTGATTCCTTTCAGAGTTTGTGCTATGATCTGGCATTCACACCGAGAGCAGGATGAGAGCGAGCCCTGGGCTCAGGGTCCAGCCTACAGCAATTATCCGATGTATAATAAACACCCCATTAGTATTGGAAATTGTTTCATAAAAGCAATATTTCCAGCTGGTCAAAGAAGGGTAGATTCTTCAACTTAATATGTTGGTACAACTGCAAACCTTTTAGAGAAAAAAACCTAATTTGCTGTCCTACTTCATAACTCATACAGAATTAAAAATCACCAATGACTCAAAAAATTTAAACTTTACAAAATATAAATATGCAAGTCCAAAAAACAGGGGGAGAATTGTTTTTATAATCTTGGTGTAAAGAAAGTCTTCTTAAGTGTGACACAAAACCCAGAAGTCATAAATTAAAAAACTGATAAACATTATCAATTTTTTTTAAAAGTTAAGCAAAAAGAGTCAATAAAAAATATCCAAGGTAACAATGGAAAGGAAAATAGTGTCTGAAAATAATGAAGTCTATTTTTCTATATAAGCAAGGAGGTTTCAAAAATGGAAAAAAATGAACAAATACATACAGGATAAATATGAAAAATAGCTTATTTATAAGCATGCAAGTAAAAGTGAGATATTACTTCACCTAGCAAATTGGGAAACCTGAGAAATTTGAAATACTCAGTGCAGGTAAGAATGTGCGGATCGTATGCTGTTGGTGAGAGTGTCAATTAGAATAACATTTTTGGAGAGCAATTTGTAAATCATCATCAACTTTTTAAATGAATTTACAATTCTAGTGTCAGAAATGCTCCTAAGGATACACATTCCATGGAAATGTGTATCCTTAGGCGCGCACACACACACGTAAGTACTGCCGTAACTGCTCAAGGGCTCCTTGGAGTAGCCCCAACCTGGAAACCCTTAGTCAGTGTGAAGTTGAATCAGAGGATGGCGGGCAGGCTCACAGCTGTGTTTTGTTGTGAGGTGAGTCTGCAATCCACTTACCTGTGAAAACAGTATTTTTTAAGGTCTTCATAGTAGTCCTTATCGATGGAAGCACTTGGGTCATGAAGAAGGGGACTGCCATCGATTAAGGAATCATCCCAAGCTTGAGGCCATGGCTCTAGATTCTCTTCAATGGCTTGAGAAATCCCTTTATCATGAGGAGAGATGATCTGAGCTCCATTATCCCAATAGACCTGGAGATGCAGAGACATACCCAGACAGTTTAGGGATAATGGAAACCATCCATACCCTGTGCTCCCAAACTGTAAAGGTTTATGCTTCACATAGAAAGACATACACGTGGACACAAAGCTAAAAGTACCTTATAACCATTATCCTGCTTCGGATTGTGGGAGGCGGTGATCATAATCCCAGCACAAAGTTTCAAATGCAAAACCGTGTAGGGCTGTCACAGCAGGAAACAAGCACAGCTTTAAACAAACGCACTAAGTATACTTAAAATGTCTATCGTATATTGTTCATTTTTATCAAGTTGTTCCCTTTTAATAAACATAATATATAAATATGATAATGTGTCATTCAATGTTTTCATGCCACACCCAAGTGGTACATACTTTTTTTTAAAAAGGCGACATTTAATCCTCACCTAAGGATATGTCTGTTGATTTTAGAGAGAGAGGAAGAAAGAGAGAGAGAGAGGCATAGATATGTAAGAGAGAAACACTGATCAGTTGCTTTTCTTACAAGCACTGACAGGGGACGGAGCCCACAACCTAGGAATGTGCCCTGACTAGGGATCGAACCCACAACTTTTTGGTGTACAGGGTAACACTCCAAGCAACCGAGATGCCCAGCCAGGGCCCAAGCAGTGTACCCTTGCTCCCTTAGAACTAGCTCACTGCTCAAAATTTTGGGATATGCACCCTGTTAAGAACGGAGAATATTTTCCCGGGTGCCTTCTCATTGTCTTCTACTTGGTAGAGCTACAAAACTCTCCAAACCATAGGATGCTCTAAACTTCCATTTCACAATCTTCTAGGTGTTCTTGGGACAGAAGTTTATGGATTCGGTTTATTTCCTCCAAGTGCTTTCTCTCCCCCTCCGCCTCCCACCTTGCTTTTAAGAAAAAGGCTGAAGAAATAAAGAGGGCTCTTATATCTGGCTCATTTATCTTCCACTCCAGAATAAAATCTCCCTCTCTTAGACTGCTACTTGGCTCCCATCTTACGAGACTACTTCTCAAAATGGGCTGGGGAGTAGGCTTGTGCCCGCTGTGGGTGCACATGAGATTTATCATATACAGGCAACCCGAGATTCTAACCATCTGTCCCCTCCACCATCCCATTAAGAATCACTGTAGTTATTTGTCCCCTTAGGAGTTATTTCACATCCCCCATGTGTCCTGGAGAAAAGAAAACTGGACAGCCATTCCGTGGACAGAGAAATGATTATGAGGGGTACTCAATTAATTCATGTCTGATAATAAAAATAACTGTTATGAACACTTAGATAGCACAGAAGACCAAGGATGCTCAAAAACATTACAGTTTTTCCATCAAACAATAAAACCTGAACCACATCTGAATGTGACACTGAGTGTCCACTGGGTTATTATTTTATAGTCTTGAAGGTGTGCTCTGTCTGTCTGTCAGTACACTAGAGACAGTAAACACAAAACAAATGGATGTTACGTCTCCTGTATCTGTACACTTTCATTTCTACTTGATGTAAGCAACTACATTCAAATCATGTTTTTGGCTTAATTTCTAAGAAATATATTCTTAGCATCTGGTCCCACTTTTAAAAGTTCTAACTACTTAAAAACAACAGCTGCCACAGTCCCTATGGTCCTTTTCTTAGATTCTGCTACATTAATTATTTGATTAAAATCTTAGTAAAACACGCCAAGCATGCTTTCTGTACCGGCCATGCATACTATTTAGAATGTACGTTTGTGTAAAAAGCTGGTGCACCATCTTGTTAAAAATACTCATGGCAAGACATGATTGGAGGCGAACTCTGATTTAGACACAAGAAGTTTTCTAATTGTGATAGCTGGGGAAAGAACTACAAACTGAATGAAAAAAACACACACAAAAAAGACATTTTGCTAGTTAGTTAAAATATCCTTGGAACGCAAGCAAAAGGACAGCTATAGTTAAAAAAATCAATTCTGATGAATCAGAAGTTGCATACCAGGGAAATATTCCTAGGATATAGGAGAAACATTCCTGGAGAGATGAAAGAAGGCCCAATGAATGCCTGGGAGCTCTTCTGTCATTCGAATACCTGATTCCTGGCAGCACTAAAGCTTGTGAAATTCAGCCATGGCCTATCCCCAACCCTGTGACAGAAATTATAAAATGAAGCAGTTACTTACCACAAAAGGGGTTGGGGTTATATCAGAAAACAGGTACACAGGAATCCCCTGAGTGATAAACGTGGTTGCAGCAAGTCGGGCAAATCTGGAAATGCCGTGTGACAGGGGAGAAAGGAGAGCAGAGTTGTCAGGACCACGGGTGACAGTAAAGAAGGAAATGAGTGCCCTGCCCAAGTCACTTCCTTAGGTTGAGTATAGCAGCCATGCCAAGGAAAACATTTATTATATTTCCATTGGTATAGAACCATGACGCCGGGTGAACATGAGGACTCACCCTATTCTACACCTTTGTTTTTACAGAAATAGGACTAAAGCTGAGAAAAGCCAGGTTATGGGTCCCATGTCCAACAGCCACTTAGCAGTGGAGCCAGGCCTACTCCCAAGTCTTTCGACTGCCAGTCCATCTCAGCGGTGCTCAGCCGGGAGACATTCCGCCCCGACGGGGCATCTGAAATGTCGGGAGACATTTTCGGTTGTCATTGGAAGTAGGGGTAAGGTTCTACTGGGAGTTAGTGGGTGTGAGTCAGGGACACTGCTAAGCACCCACAGTGCTGAGGACAGTCCTTCACAATGAGCAACTATCTGGCCCATATGAAGCCACATGTCAATAGTACAGAGACTGAGAGACTCTAGCCTAAAGCTATCACAACCTAGTACAGACCATGCAGACTAGCGTTTGATTACCTGGTATCATATTGGCATCTGTATGTATATGTGTCTGTGTGTCATATATATGCATGTGACAAACATGCATATGACATATTTACATCTTGTCTCCATTCAGCCCTTAAAAAAGGCTTAAATCTTTGTCACTGACATTTTTTCCTAACTTCTACAGCAACAGGCTTAGGGCAGCACACGTGGCATCAAGTCTTTCTTCAGGCTTGGAGTAAAATACTTGACCACAATAAACGAGCACATTACTTCCGATGAACAACATTAGGCCATTACAGAATTAATCCGATCATTCGCTCTCTGCCCAGGTTCTGGGAGCTGCCTGGGGCTCACGAGACCTCTGCACTTTAACAACTGAACACCCCTAGGGTCAAGAATAATACAAGGATGATTTTGACGGGGATAAAAAGGTCTCTACATAGGGGAGAGTCATAAATAGACCAAAATTCATCACAATCAAGTTTACTAAAAATCTGAATTAAACCTAAACTGTATTTATTAGAATGAATGGCATGGACGTTGCTTTCACCCTCGGGGAACATTGATCATGTGTCAGGCTGACCTTAATGCTGGCAAAGGAGACGCCCAACGCGGGCTGGGGCAAAAGCAGGTTTATAGTTGTGAGTATACAAAACACAGGGTTTATTCTTGCAGAATTACTTACAGATTATTGTATCATTTTCCTTTTTTAAAAAGATTTTATTTATTTATTTTTAGACATGGGAAGGGAGGGAGAAAGCGAGGGAGAGAGACATCAACGTGTGGCTGCCTCCCACGCAACCCCCACCGGGGACCTGGCTGGCAACCCAGGCTTGTGCCCTGACTGGGAATCGAACCAGCAACCCCCTGGTTCTCAGTCTAGTGCTCAATCTACTGAGCCACACCAGCCAGGGCTACTGTATCATTTTCCATATGAATAACGGTAAACCTACTTTTGCCTCACCTTGTATGTATGATTATATACATGATATGAATGAACTGAGTTACAAATGTGCAGAAAGAAAAATTCAGTGCGCCCCTCTGCATATGCTTAATAGTTATAACTTACATTCCCCACCCGATATTTAAAGTTGGAAGATTAAAGAACAAATACACATTTCCCCAGGTAAAATTCTGAGACTACAAGAGTATCCAGCTCTTAAAGATTCCATTTCCATTGATCATGCCTGCTTTGCCACATTTAATATTTAGGTTATAATCTCTAACTGCTTGCACGTGGTAGGCGACAGCAGCCCTGAGCGCTACTCCATCCCATCCCATCCCACCCAGCTCTGACACTTGAACCATAACTTAAGTAGAATTAATAACATCAGGCACTTTTTGGAAATAATGTGGCTCCAAGGCTGTAACGAGAAGTGTCTGTACCTTAACTGACAGTGCTAACGTATCTAAAGGGTGTGTGTCAGCCAGCCTAAAATGAAAAAATCTGAGGAACTAAACAGCCAGAGTTCACCACCTGTACACACCGTACGTGCTCTGGCTGGAGGACCCGCCCTGTCCCTGGGCAGTAAAGCACACGTACGATCTAGTCCTAACTGTGAGTTCATGAACTGAAAACTACACACTGATATTCTGGCTCATACAGCAGTGCTCTCTTGCAAAGGTGGTTCACGTGCATCAGTCCCTAAGAGCTACAGTTTCTCTCTTGCTCTGTTAAAAAAAAATCACATTTCATTTTGCAACTGAAGACCGAAAGTCTTAGGTTATCCTGAGTTCAACCTGGGGACTGACCATGTTCCCTTCCTCACAGCTGCACATTTGTTCCCATTACTGCTTTTTTCTCTTAGGCTACAAGCTCCTGAAGAGCAAAGATTAGGACTCTATGAACTCATCCACCACTGTAAAGGTAATGAGAATTTCATTCATGTTCAATATTTGTAGGTTCTTCCAATCTTAAGAAATTACTCATGCTTACACTCTGAAGCGATAACAAAATTCATAATAGGAGAAGTACTCGAGTGAAAAAATAAAAAGGGTCCCACTACATCATTAAGAGCAGGGATTGGCAAACTGCGGTTCGTTTTGTAAATAGGGTTTTACTGGAAGCCGGCCATGCTGTTCCGTTATGTTCTGGGTATGGCTGTTTCGGCACCACCTGGCAGAATCAGTAGCTGTGACAGACAGCGTATGACCCGCAATGTCTGAGATGTTTCCTACTTGCCCTTGAGAGAAAAAGTTGGCCAACTCGTGGTGCTGGCCTCTTTAGGCTTAAATTGTGGATCCTTCTTTCCCTTTATGATCTTGGAGCAGAGACAAGAGCACACGCCTTACGGACGGCTGTGAGGATTCGGTGAGGGCCAGCTCACATTCAGCACTCGCACGGCTGCTATCGTGCGTCACCACCACCGGCACCATCTCCCTACAGAGAGAGTCCCGTTGGCTTGTGACAGTCCCAAGAACACAGCCTGAAGTGGGCACTCGAGACTGGGAAGGCGCCCACAAGGCTTATGAGTGGCTGGAAGAAAACAACTACGTAAAAGGAAGAAAGTGAGAAGAAGAAATAAGGTTGCTACTTAAAGGCAATTCTTACATTTAGTCATGTATCAAATTCTAAATTGTCAAAATAATTTCATCTTCTTAACCCAAACTTAAAACCAGAAATTTTAAAAGCTGCAAATAGAATTTACCCATCATTTTTTGTAGTTAAGCAATGCGACTGACACATGGTTATCAGAGGCAACCTATTGAAATAATGATTAAAAACCAAACCATAAAACACACTGCAAAGAAACAGAGTGCATTGAAATACCTTCTGCTGCTGCCTCCACTCGCTGGGTGAGCACGGGCGTCAAAGCTGATCACGACGCCTCTTTGCTTAAGGTCACTGAATTGTTTCTCAAGGTATCTGCAAAATCCCTAAAAAATACCCCGTGGATTAGAAGAGCACATATGTTTTAACACATCACATGTATATGATAAAATTGGTCAATTTTTCTGTTTCCACAGAAAAACATTGTAGCAGAGAGGGGAGAAATCCCTCAGCATTTAAACAAGGTGACCGACAGGGAAACAAAAACTTTATTGTTGCTCTGTGTGTATCAGGTACTATGCTGGATACTTAGTATCTAAAATCACTAACCCCAGATCTACATTGCCAAGAAGTCCATTTTACAAATGGCAAAACTAAGACTCAGAGAGGCTTGGCAACTTGCCCAGATACGCCGGTTAGCAGAGCCTGGATTTGTTCCCCGGGTCTGGTTAGAGGTGGCTCAGTGCTGGGTTAAAAGCACACAGTGTTTGTGGGTTTGGACTCCACTCTGCAACCTACCAGCAAATGACAAGTTCCTTAATCTCTTGGTGCCTCAGTTTCCTCTTCTGTGAAACAGGAATAACAAACCTCAATGAGCTTTCATAAGGATTAAAGGAGTAAAACAGGCCAAGTGCTGAGAATCTAACACCAAGAAAGCACTCTGTTTGCTGTTAGGAGAATTATTTTTATTGTTTCTTCTTTCCTTCAAGGCCTATACTCAGCTTTTTCCATTGGTTCCAGGTGTTGAGGGTGGGGTTTTTTTTCAGGTATTTCTCTGCCTGCTCTGTAGCATCCCTAGGACAATGCAGCTCAAGACATTTGATAAGATTTTCACAACTGGGTGATCAAAGTGTTCTGTCGGTTTGTTTGTGATACTGGTTTCCAGCAGGTGGAGATCTTAAGGAGGCTACACCAGTCCACTTACATGATACGGACAATTATACAAAGAAAAAGCACGCCGAATCTGGGCTAACACGCTTGCTAGAAATGAAATCACACACAATTCCTGTATCACAGTGCAATCACGTCACTTCAATCTGAAATGCGAAAAACGAGAAAACAGTGAACTTTGAATTCGATCAGTTTAGAATATTGGATGAAACCGGTTTTATCGCCGAAGAAAGAGAACAAAGACTGATCGGGTACTAATGACGGTTCATGGTACTTAAGCCCCTTCGGCTGCAGGCAATCATTTTTGGTAGGGAGGAGGATGCTTCACAGCTTTGTTGCCAGAGCAGGGCTCATTTAGAATGTCATTAGCTTTTCCTCGACAAAAAAAAAAACAAACAGGAAAAAGAAAAGCTTTGGGCCTACCTTCTGAGGTTGAGTGATACAAAGAAATAAGGACACATGTACATTGGTTTTGTGGGTTCCCTAGAAGGAAATGAGATGCTCACATTCTAAGGCTTACAACAGTGACAGCACCCTCTCCCCGTCCCTGGTTGAGTCCTCTGTTGTGGCCCCAAAGTTCAAGGGGACAAAAAAGCATTTAGCCGTGGTAAAAATTCTCCCATCTCCAAATCATCTGAGAAGACTCTGGAGCCTGCTGAGACTAAGGACGAGAGAACGGCTGAGAAAAGACCCAGTGTGGGATGAGCGAGGTTTTCAGAACTGAAACCTTATCCCAGGACACAAGAAATAAACTTTGTATGGCTTCAAAAGGTCAAGCTATGGCCCACATATAAAAGCTACAGAAAGACAGATTTTGACTCAAAATAGTGAAACCATTCTTTAATGACAACAGTCCAAAGATAGAATGGCTATTTCAGAAGACAGCGAGTTCTCCATCACTGATGTCTCGTGACTCAGTTACGTAACCTAAGAGGAAGTCATGACCTCTGTGAACCAGGCAAACAGTACAAAAAACTTCCCCTCCAGTCTCTACCCTGTTTCCCTTCCGAGTGTTCTCGACTCACATACATCTGCTCCTTAAATATGACCCAGGTGAATTTGGGGGCACCATTAGGAGCATCCACACCACAGACCAGTCCAAGGGTCACGCTCCTCCAGGCTGGGAGGGGAATCCTTTTCCTCTGATTTGGAAGCCACTCCTAAGGCTTTAAAAATGCACTGCTGCTCTCTCAACATTGTCTTAACTCTTAACATGCCTGTCTCCTGTTGTAAGTGTCCCGGTGCAGGCTGGACGACCACTTAGGGGCGCTAGAGGTTGTCGGGGAAATTATCCCAAGGGGTAGCTGACTGTATGAGATGACCTTTAAGGGACATACTCATCTAAATTTTGTAGGTTTCTTAGCATCACAGTGTCTAGTCCCAGAAGAGGTCGATTCCTCTAGAGAAGAAAGGAGGAAAGAGGTAGGTCCTAACACCTTTCTTGGGACAGGCTGCATCATTCCTAGGAACCAGACATAGATGAATGCAGGAGAAAGGACCCTGCGTTCACTGAGAAGCCCACAGGATCCCCTACACTGAGGCCTAACCGAGGCGTGACCAACGGAATTTTCCAAAGATGGTCACACCAATATACTCCGTCCCACAGGCTTCTGTTATGTGACATGAGGTTCCTTCAGCGAGAAGTCGGTGTCTACATACCCTCTCCTTCAATATGAGCTGCCTTACTGACTTGCTTTTAACAAGTATAATATGGTGGAAGTAAACGATCCAGGGTGACTTTCAAGGCCAGGCTATAGAAGTCAATGCAGCCTCCGCCTGGCACACACCCCCTCTCTGGATGCCACCCCAAGCCCCACGTTGTAAGGAAGCCCAGGCCACAAGCGGGGGTCCAGCGCCAGCTCAGATCTCAGCCAAGAGCCGGCAATGGCTGCAGACAAATGGGTGAGGAAGCTTTCAGGTGACTCTAGGAGCCTAGCTGGCCCAGGTGATGCCATGTGTCGCAGAGATTAGCTGTCCCCACTGAGCCCCACTCACATGACAGACCTGTGAGCAAAATAAACTGTTTAAAATCACTGTTTTGGGTGATTTATTCTATAGCTCTAGTAACTCAGTCTTATTAGGGTTTTGCGGCAACATGCCCGACTGCTTTCAACACTGTGGCTGGGAGGTATGTAAGGTACGCACAATTGCCGCAGTCAATTTCTCCAGACTTCTCTTTCCCAGAATTAAGGTGACCTCCATTTTTCTTTCACAAGTCTAAGTGGTTGAAGACACAGCAGAATCTGTTCTCCTTCATTTATCGCATAAACAGACCTCTCCATGCTCAGTGGCAGCTCTTCTGTTTTGTCAAAGGTTTCATCTCTGTTCCTAAAAGTTGGGCTACACTCTGGGAGTAAGATTCACAAATGAAGGAGAGGGGGTTCAGCAATAATTCCCACCTACGCTATACCTTGACCCCGAAGAGAACTGGCTCGCAGTTATTCCGGGAGCTAGGAGAGCTTTGCAATGCTTGCGTCTGTACAGCGGTAACAAAAATGAATTTGCATTGGAATGAAAGATCCCTGAATCTGTTTGACTCATTATCATAGTCCCAATGTCTGGCACATCGTAGGCACTCAATAAATCTCTGTTAAATGAATGAATGAATAAATGGCTGTATGAGTTTTGAAACAAGTACTGCTTCAACCAGCTGCGCAAGCCTTACTTTATGGAGTAAACGTCTGATTCCTTGTGCCTGGACAAACCCTGGCCATAATTAAAACAAACGAGGCCTGTCAAATACAAAGGGAGCCTGGGGTTAAATTAATCACACGAGGAGGCCATTAGACTGAGGTGGCTTTTATGGCTTAGTAGCCTAAGTAAGCAAACCATACATACCCTGTTAAGCAAGCCAAAATCTAAGCTGTAAATGCCTCAAGATTAAGATATTAAACCTAAGGACAACCAACCATAAATAGCTACCTGAACTTTCCCCGAGAAGTTAACTGCTTGAGGAATAGCCAATCTATTAATCTCCTTGCTTTGCTTTTGCCTCTTCTCAATAAAAGTCTTTCTCCCAGCTCCGGTCAGAGCAGGGCTTCTAACCGTCACCGGTCTGGTACCACGCGATTCAAATAGATTTTTGCTCAGATAAACTCTTAAAAGTTTTTAATATACCTCAGTTTATCTTTTAACACTTGGGGGTATGTTAAGAATAACTAAGTCATACAAAGATGCGGCACCTGTGTAGTCTGGATGATGGTCAAGTCGTTCATATGAGAAATTCCTGCTCCCATAGCAGCTCGGAGACCGGCTGTCCCAAACTCCATGCGAGCCCCAAAACATTTTTGCAGTTCTTCTTTATTGCCTTCTGCAATCAGTTGTTTCACTGACTCCAAAGTTAAAGGATTCTGCAAAACACAAATGTATATACTAGATGCTACCAGGTAAATAACAGAATGAAAAATCTGAAATTAAAAAAAGAAAAATCCACAATAATTCCACCTCGGGCTGGGGTCTCTCTCTCTCTCTCTCTCTCTCTGCTTTTCATTCTGATGCTTTTCATTTTTAAAATATTTTGAAGCTTTTTAAATGTGAAATATAAAGTCTTTTTTGAATGATGAGTGATATTATGATTAATAAGAACTATATATTTAGTTTTAGAATAGTTTAGAATAGATTTAGACTAGAAATATATATGGGGGTGGGCAAAAGTAGGTTTACAGTGTTTGTATGGAAAAAGACGTTTGTATGGAAAAAGTAGGATTTGATTGTTATAACAGCTTTATTAACTCTGTTTCACATACTCACAACTATAAACCTACTTTTGCCCACCTCTGTATTTAGTCTTTCCCTTTATAATGTAAGTATTATTTTCTTTCCTACCAAGGCAAGCAATTTCGAAAACTGGAATGAACTTATACATTGTGGGATCTAACACACCAGAATGAAATCTCAGTCACACCACCACTTACGAACTCTATTCACTTAGGCAAACAGTCTAGAATGTTCCTTACAAGATGGTTTTGAGGTTTACATTAGGCGGTTTACATTAAATTAAGGTAAAACATCTTTCTTTGCCTGGTACTTAGTTGTAACCAGATGTTCATTTTCTTCCCTAATGTATTCAGATTTTCCCAGGGAGCAAAAGATTATACAATTTAAATCAAAATCTTATTTTTGTAGTGTTTTATAACTTATACAATGATTTCACATAGCTGGTCATACTTGAAATTTGAATCTTGTAATGACTTTAAGAGGCGGACAAATAACAAGCGCCCCATTTTACAGATGGAGACACCTCGGGGACGAAGAGGCTGGTTCAAACTACGTGCGAAGCGTGACTGCTGTGCCTCTTCTCTTACACTCTCTGCTTCAAACAGACATTTACGTGAATCATTTAAGTCTGCTTTACACTGCCCTTCCTTCTTTGTATAATAGTTGTAGAAAATGTTAAGGAGAAAAATGGCAATCACATCAATTCCATATCAGACATTTTAAATTAAGTACTCAGAAGAACAGAGGAAGTACTTTATTCCTACTTTACAGTCATCATCTCACTAGATGAACACGCAGGCAAGATGCAGCCACGTAATTAAACTTTGAAGTGGTCTTACAATAAAACCTTGGCCTTAAGCCTCTGGAATTAAGCCCACATTTCCTGATTGTTCCAGAATCAGGAGGAATCAAGTGAAAGCCCACCTTTTTAGTTAAAAGCAAAAGCCCCTGATCACAGAACACAGTCTGACTAATTAGACTGGCAGGTGCCTCCAATGAAGGGCTCAGGTCTAGAACATAAAAGAGATTCAATTAATATTTGCTGACAGAATGAGAAAGCCAAAACTTCAACGCCTATCCAATATCCGGTGATTCTCAGCGTTGATGTGGGAAATCCTAATTGGCCTTTGGTATCTATGAAAGACCAATAGCATGAGAAAAACCGCAGGAGAAGAGATAAAGAGAAGTCCAGAGGGTGGCAGAGGTGAGAATCAGCCGTGGGAGTGACCAAAGTTGACTGACAGCTGAAGAAGGGGGTGAAGTCTCAGTGGAAATGCAGGGTGACTTGTTGCCCTTAGGGGCTCAGACCAGAGGGCTGCAATGCCCTCTTGCTGCCTGTCTCAGACCAAAGAAGAAACTGGAGAGGAAAGAAGAGAAGTGGTAGAAATTAAAAAGGACAACAACCCCTCACTTCCGCCCAGGGGGTGAACAGATACAACATTTTGTGGAAATTAGGTGTTTACTTCTTCAAAGGGAAAGTTTTATAGAACAATTCATAACCACCTAAAAGATTTCTATACATTGCAAGTTACTAAGTTATCGGACTGAAACATTTTCCTACCATAAAGAATTACAAGGCTGTCTTTTCAGGAAATGAAAAAACCACCCAGACTTGTCAACAGCATCCAAACAGGGTGTGCTTTTCCTGTATAGGGGCCAGAAAGTAAAGAGGGAGATGGTCCTGCTGACAGGATATACAATCTTCTTCAGATACTCAACAGCTATTTTTAGGTACAGGTACCCCTCCCGACCACCCCGCTTTTCAAAAGTTTGTGTTACAAAAGACCTATTAGTGCCTGTTTTTGCTAACCGAAAGAAATCCAAAGAGGATTTTCACTTTTACAAAAAAAAGTGGAAAGTGAAAATAGCATTCAGCGTGTGTTTGGCAGCAGTCATTACAGAGGCAGCTGAAGCCCCAGCAGCGCCACCCCCAGCAGCGACAGTGGCCCCCACCAAGCTCCTTCCCCAGGAACTACACTCGGCATCTTGGCATCAGGCCACCAGAGCTGTGAACTGAGTCTGTGCGCATCTGTGCTTTATGTTGGTTTATTCCATGCATCTTTTAGCAAGAGGTATCCTAAGGTATCAGAAAAACCCAAGAGTTCATAGGGTGTCAGCATAAAACTGGATGTAATTGTTTTGATCGTGATGAATGAAATAACGACATTGTGTGTGTGCTGAACTTGCCCGCATCCACCACTCGTACTATCTGCACTCAGAGAAAGAGTCTTGAAAGCTGCCTAAGTTACTGTGGTTCTGCCAGTAGCAAAGTGGTCTCTCCAATAATGAATAAGACGGAAAGTCTGTTGCTAAAGTGGACTGATGGGCGTACAAAGCATGGTGTGTATATATCACATCATTCCTGCTTTTACTATATTTTAGGGTTATTTTAGGCTTTATGTGCTATATGATATCATTTGGTAGGTTATTTTGGAGGTCTGGGAATGCTGAAAATATTTTTCATATAAATTAATGGCAATCGGTTCTTTGCTTTCCGCCCTTTGAGCTTACCAAAGGTTTCATAGGAATGCCCTACTTTTAGAGAGCGGGGAAATCTATCTATTCTGTGTCTGCACTGTGAAAATCGTGAAAGTTTGTGAAGGAGTGGACAGGTCCTGCTACATGACTTGCTGGAGCCCAGTGCCAAATGAAAAACGGGGCCCCGCATTCAACAGTTGTTAAGAATTTCAAGACAGGACAGCAGAGCATTTAACCAAGTGTCGCGCCCTCCTAGAAGGGGTCCTGTGCAAGCCCCATGGGATCTCATGCCTTTGAAGTCAGCCCTGGTGACAGACATTAAACAAAGAAACCTATGAACAAGTCCTTCCCCACTCCCACCCCCCATCTCAGTAAGAGCTATGAAGGAAAAGAGCAGTCGAGGAAGAAATAATTTGCCCTCGGGAGCCAGAGCTGGCCTGTCTACATAGGCCACGTTTAAGTTCGGATTCGAAATATGAGTAACAACATGAGAAACAAGCTCAGCAGGAGAGAGAACATTCCAAGAAAACAGCACGCAGGAAAGAACAAGGAGGAAGCCGGAGACTCCAAGTGAGAGAGGAGAGAGGGGAGGCATGTCTGGAGCTGTCTTCCCGATTCCCTCTTCGCTCCAGCATCTAATGGAGTGAACAGAGCTAGGGCCACAGTGTCCAAGGGGTTCCCTCTCATCATCTCAGCAAAGTCCGAGACTTGCGAAAGAAGCCTGAGTTAGGCAAGCCCAAGTTTGCAACCAAGCCCCTGGAGCTGTAGATGAGAATGCTGCTCTTAGGACCCAAAGGAAGAGGCGGACGGCACGATTCCAGGTGGGAGGGGATGCACATCCGAGTGCAAAGGACCAGCCGGGTGTCTCTCAGCGACAGAAAAGCGCGCGGTCTCCAGGGGGAAAAAAACCCTGCGCCCGGCCGGGTTCGGGCCAACCAGGCGCTCTCCCCAACTCCGGCACTTGCAGCTCCGGCCGGCCCGCTGGCTGGCTTTGTCCCGGGACCACCTTTCCTGGACAAACTCCGAATGTGTCCCACGCCGGCGGGCCCCGAGAGGCCTGGCCGCCGGGGCGTCCTCCTCCCCGCTCTTCCCGTGGGAGGGGAAGCAAGGAAGGAAGCACGAGCACCGCCACTCGCCGCGGGGAGGGCGGCACGGCGCCACGGAGCAGGCAGAGGACCCCGCACCTCCGCCCGGCGCCCTCAGCTCCGGTCGCCCCTCACCTTGTCCCACCGAAGCCACCGGGCCGACTCCTGGTCCAGCCGAGTGTCCGCGCCGGAGCCACAGTCTCCCTGAGCCGCCGCCGCCATCCCCACGCCGCCACCACCGAGCTCAGGAGGCGGTGACCTAGCTCTGGCGGCCCCGCGCGGCGGGAGTGGGCAGCAGCGCTGCGGAGCCAACCCGGCCCGGCAGGAAACTGACGCCCTCGCCGCTGAGCACGCCCTTTGCAGTTCACCCGCGCGCCTCTGGGGGTAGCGGGCCAGGTCGTCTGCGAGGGGAGGTGGGGGTGCTGGGTCCTTCCCATCATCTTGGAGAAGGTCCCTAGGTCACCCCCTTCCACACGGCAGCTATTCACTGAATTCCTACTATGCGCCAGGCACTGGGTCAGGTGCTGGAATGCAAGGATGGGTAAACCCAGGACCCTAAAAGTTAAGTAGAAATTGTGAGGGCCAACAATAACCGAGAAAATACTTGTAAAAGAAGAATAAAGAGGGAGGTTGAAGACAGAGAATGGAACAGAATGGAGAGTCCAAAGACTATACTTGTGTGGACAGTTTACTAATTTCGGAGCAAGGGGACAGGACTTGTTTTTCCAAATGAATGGTACACGGTCAAGTGTATATCCATATAGAAAACAAAACAAAACAAAACTTGGCCTAGATCATATCACATGCAAATATAGTTGTAGATCTAAGTGAATTGTAGATCTAAGTGTGAATGGTAAAATGAAATTTCTAGAAACTAGGATAGGAGTCCATCTTCATGACTTTGGGATTGGTAAGCCTTAAAGGAGATGCATGCAATGAGCATGAAAAGTCATGTGCAAAATGTTTCTAGCAACGTTATTTGTACCAGTCCCAAATCAGAAACAACCCAAATGTCCATTAACAATATGATGGATAAATGCATTGTAGTATATTCATACAATGATATAAATTATGGAATATTCATATGACAATAAAATGAACTGTTTTCACAATAGCATCACAAATATTATGTTGAGTGAAAGTAACCAGACCTTCCTTCCCTCCCACCCACACCCATCTCCCAAATAGTGGATCATTTCATGTATACAAAAGTCTAGAATATGTAAAAACATAGGGGAAAAAACAGATCAGTGCTTTTTAAGAACTGGGGGGTTGGGGAGACAGGTTGACTACAAAGGGCACAAAGGAATATTGAGGGTGATGGAACTGTTTGGTATCTCCATTGTGGTTGTGATAAACACAGCCATGCTTATCACCGCTCATGGAACTGAATTTCACTGTCCAGAAAGTATCCAGGCATGTACTGTGAAACATAGAGACATTTGTTGAAGAAGATATAAGAAACATTGTGCATAGGACAATGACCCTTCAATCCCCTTCAAAGTAGGCACCTTGGGACCTCACACAGTTCATTGGTAGCTGTTTGAATCAAGTAATCAAGTCATTAGCAACTGCAGCACGATGTTCCTTCTGCTCCGGTAGCAGAAGCCACAGAACAAATTTTGCCATGACCGGCATCAAGATCGCAAACACAGTAGTTTTTGGAATCCCCAGATCAGCTTCTGGTTCTCTCACTGACAGTTGCCAATCTTTGTTGATTGCAGTCGGTACGTGTTCTCAGGTGTTCTGCTTGTTGTAGGCCTTCCAGAATGTGGATCACTTTCAACAGATTCTTGGCCATTTTTGAAGCATTTGTGCCACACTTTTATTTGCGCTGCACCCATTGCATCATCCCCTGAAAACCTTCTGAGTCATCCAGATAGCTTCCACAGAGGAATGTTCCAGCTTACGCAAAATTTGGTGCAGATTTGTTGCTCTGCTCGCTCAGTCATTTTGAATGCGACGGCCACACAGTGCACGTGCTCACTCAACAGTGTCTACCGCCCCCACTGACTGCACATTCCAAACCCCTCTCCTTGGCTGCCAGGTTACAACTACACTGCGCAAACCGTCCTTGTTATATTAACAATGGCTAAATTTTTCCGGACAGACTTCGTATATAAATCCTATCTCAATTTTTTAAAGTCTTAAGATTTAAAACTTTAAAAGGAGGCAAAACTAATATATGGACATCAGGAGAGTAGTAATTTGGGGAAGGAGAAGAGAGCCATTTGGGAGGCCGGGACTGTTCTGTTTCTTGACCTGGGTAGTGGTTGCTCAGATGTGTTTACTTTGTAATAATTCACTGGGGTGCCCTCATAATTATGCATTTTCTGTGTATTCTATTTCAGTTTTTCAAAGAAAACAATATATATCCAGCATCTGTGATATCTGCTTAGGTGTAATGAGACAGGCATATTAATGACATAAACTCATCAGTTAATACATAATAACAAACTGATGAAAATGTCGGAAGGGAAGACAGGAGGCTCCACAAGGGTGCGCATTAGGGACTGTCCTAGTGTGGGGAGCATCCCTGACCACTTGAAACTTGCGTGGAGATGCCAGGGAAGGATGCCAAATGCCATTAACATTGGGGGCGGTGTGAAAACTGCTTTCCAGATAGAAAGAACCGCAAGCGGGGTCCTTCCAAGAAGAGAAGAAAGATGGGCAGCCTCCATCTTCTTATCTGTCAGGTTGTCTGCAGGTCTGCCACACTCTGAGTTGTCTCCTTTCTCTGTACCAGACCAACTTTCTTTTCAGTCTCTCTAGGACAGGAACTTTCAAATATCTAGGAAGTATCCTTTTTCCTCCTACAATTTGCTTGAATCAGAAGCCAAATAGTTTTGCCATTAGTTGATAAATCTCTTTTAATCTGTAGGTTCTGCCTCAATTTTCTCACAAATTATTTGTTGAAGGTAGTGAGTCGTTTGTCCTGTAGGTTTCCCAGAGTCTGGATTTTGCTAATTGCATCTCCATAGCACCCTTTAGCATGTTTCTCTGTCTCTTGTATCGCCTGTACACTCATTTTACTATAGCTTTCTCTTCCTGGTCTCTCCCTCACTAGGCCGTGAGCTTCTTGAAGGTGGCATGGTGTTTTATTTACCTGTGCTTACCCAGAGCCCAGCACTGTAAGTGCACAGCAGTGGGCAAACAAACAAATGAAGTTGGGAAGCTGTGTGTTCTTTCCTCACTTAGGAAAGGGGAAGGTTCGAGAGTCAAGCCTGGACCTCGCCTCCACCGTTTGTTCTCTGGGAGATCCCTGCGCAGGTCACTCAACCTCTCTTGGGCTCAGCTCCCTTATTTCTAGAATGGAAACAATGATATTGTTCAGTTCCTAGGGGTGATGTGGGGCTTAATGGAGGAAATATACATAAAACACTTAGCATTACTTTCTGGCATAGAGTGAGCACTCAATAAATGTTAGCCGCTGTTATGCAAATTCTACTAGATTGACATTTTGTACCAGTCAACATGGGCTAGGCCCAGCTGAAATAGTGAATCCCTAAATCTCAGGATTTAGTGAAATAAAGAATATTTTTGCTTGCTCATGTTTCATGTCCAGGGTAAGTCAGTGAATGCTGTATGCCATGCAGTCCCTTGGGGATCAGACAGCTCTACCATCTTGATATATGGACTCTGCAGTCACCATGGAAGGGCAAGAGAAAAGTGCAGAGGTCACACAATGGCTCTTAAATGCTTCTGCCTGGGAGTGGCACATATCGGTTCTGCTCATATTTGATGAGCTAGAACTCTGATCATGTGAACCCACTTAAGTACAAGAGTTCTTGGAAGTGTAGACTAATCTGTGTGCCCAGGAAAAAGAGAATTTGACAGGGATGAGCTGTCATTGTCACTGCCACACATTCTGTGTTGCCTATGATGAAGTGTTAGAATAATAATTGTAAACATCAGTGGTTCTGGTATATTTCTAACATGCGAAGAGAGTAATTCTTAGAAACCACTCAGTTGAAATGAAGAACCACCACCTGGTAGAACAAGTTATTCTTTGTATAATAGAGTAACGCTTTGTAATAGAAATTAGATCATGTTCCTCGTGTTTCCAGTCCTCCCACTGACTTCACAATGTACTTGGAATAAAAACTATATCTTTTATTATGGGCCTCAAAGTCCAACTTAAATGTCCCCAGCCCTGATTTCCTGCCACTTTTTTCACTTACTGTGATCAGCCCTGCTGTGCTCTGTAGCTCCTTGAATGTGTCCAGCAAGTGCTGATATGAGGCCCAAGGTTATCGTTGTCCCCCAGATATCCCAATGAAAAACGTTCACATTTAATTTGGGCTTCTGCTCAAATAGCACCTCATCAGAAGACTCTCTTCTTTACCTGATGGTAAATGTTTAACAACTAGCTCTCTGGGATAAAAAGCCCTGATTTTGGGTATTTATCAGTTTCCTTGGTGTAAATACATCTACCATGGCTGATTTTTAGCTACCAACGTGACGTCACTGAACACAGAGTTGGACAGAGTTATGTAGGAGCACATGATTATGTAATAGTTCCAACGTACAGATGTAATGGATGTAAATAACTTAAAGGGCATAGATAATAGTAGCATGTAGTGAAATAATCAGAAAATGATGAGTGATTACCTTTGCTTTTATTGTAAAGCATTTATTTGCAAAGTAAAAATTTAACAGGCAGCTCTGATGAACTGTCACCAACACACCATTACCTCTCCTGAAATGGGACCTGTACCACCTTCTTACCTTGCATTAATTTTCTTCAAAATGTTTATCAGTACCTGCTGTGATATTATAAATTTGACTTTAAAAATATTATACTGCTATAATGTAAACTCTTTATTCTGACTTAGTCCCTAGCACCTAGAACAGTGCTTGGTTCATAGTAGGTGTTCAACAAGAACTGTCAAAGAACGAGTCAATGGGTCCCATGAAGAAGAAAAAGGAAGATGGAATGTATTGGGCCAGCCAAAAATTTGTTTGTTTTTTTTTCATACGATGGCTCTAGTAGCGCTTAGTTGTCTTTGACTTCATTTGAAGCAATTTTGTTAGTTTGCATTGTAACAGTGGTCATATCAACACACATTTAAAAAACTTATCAAAATTGGTGAATTTTTGTGTAGCCATTTTAATACTAAAGATGAAAGAAATGCAACATTTTTGGCATATTATGCTTTATTATTTCAAGAAGGGTAAAAACTCAACTGACACGCAAAAAAAGATTTGTGCAGCATATGGAGAAGGTGCTGTGACTGTTCGAATGTGTCAAAAGTGGTTTGTGCTGGAGAGTTCTCACTGGACCATGCTCCATGGTCGGGTAGACCAGTTGAAGTTGATAGCGATGGAATCAAAATGTTAATTGAGAACAATCAACATTATACCACGCTGAAGTTAGCTGACATACTCAAGATATCCAAATCAATAAAGTTTATTGGTGAAAATGAAATATGTGTCTTTTATTTTTAAAAAACTAAATGGGCTTTTTGTCCAACCTAATAATAATAATACAGGCACACCTTGGAGATATTGTGGGTCTAGTTCCAGACTACCACAATAAAGTGAGTTTGCCTTCGATTTGTAAAATATGAAGCATTTGCAAAGCTGAATAAAGTGAAGTGCAGTAAAATGAGGTATGCCTGTACAAGATACAGGTATAACACCTATGCAAACCTTTTCTCCCAAACAAGCTAGCATTTCTGAATTCAAACAAACAAACAAAAAAACCCGAACTGCTTATCATTACTCTCTAGTGGCAATTTCCAGGCTGATGAAAGAAAGAGTAAATAATGTGTCAATAAACTTTATCAGTATGCCCATTACTGGCCATAAACCCAAAGTACACCAACAGCAAACATTGCTGCAGATCAGCTGGAGTTTAATGTTCTTCCTCAGTGAAAAAAACACTTAAATATCTATTATTTATGTCTATTTTTATTAAATAAGTTTGTATAATTGGCTAGATTTCTCTCATCACTCATTTTAATAGTTCTTTGCTCTTGAACTCCCACTAGGCCTCCTGGTCATTAAAAATTGAACCCCTGGGCTGATTTGTGCTCCCTTTTTCCAACTTCCTCTTTCCACTTCTCTGTTCCTCCTTCATGGTGCCCAGGTGTCTAGCACACCTTCTTCCAACCCTCACCTCCCCTTCTGACCTGTCACAACCAGATCTCAGGGAATGAGCCATTCATACTGACTGGATGGTTGGTGACCAGTTAAGCTTGACTGTGCCCTTTTGCCTGAGGTGTTTGGGAATTCGACCAGGCACTAATGCACCGGCACACTTAAAGGAAAGTGCTTTCATTGAGGTGCTAGGTGCCTTGGTTTCTGTCTGGGTCACAAGAGGAGGCGCCTTAACCACACCGTCAGAATGTGTGAGGATAAAACTCTCTAAAAGGTTCATGTATAGAACTTCGAAACCCTCTAAAGTGTGAGTACATTCATCCCAGCTCAGGACCAGCACTTACATTTAAATAAGTGCATGGCTACAAAGTGCTAAGAGACTTAACAAGAAGTGAAAGATTATTTTTTCTGAGCACCCCAAAATTCCTGATGATTCTGAAACACCACTGTTTTGGCAACTGAACATTCAGCCTTGCGTTTGAAGTCAGAACCCAGAAAATCCACAGTTTCTGTTTGGGTAGCCACTGGGTAAATTATTGTGCTACAAATGAAGCTGCCTGGTGACATTGCATTTTTCCCTGTCATCAGGATTATTCCAACCTACCACTTTCTCACCTCAGCCATTTCTAATTTTCTCTGCATTATATGGAATTTAGTTTGTACCTCTTGGCATGAACAATATTAAAAAGGAGATCAATAGTGTACTGATAAAATAAATACTAGCCCCAATAAAATTATATTGCAAAGATAACCCACAAATCATAATTTAAGGCAGATAAACCAGCCTTAAGTTCCTTAAAGTAACACTGTGTTTAACTCCAGAGGAAGAATTTGAACCTGCGAACTTTCCTCTCAAGGGCTGAGCCCTGGGACACCGCAGTCTTCAGAGCCACCTGAGAAGGCAAAGCCATGGGAGGCCAGCATCTCAAGGAGGACTGGCCAGCTTTCACAAACTGCTGCCGAGGAGAAAGAAGGAAATTTCAGAAATTGCTACTGGAATACAGAATACCCAAATTTCAGGTGTTTGCTTGAGATTTCCAACCTACAGAAAGAAGCCATTAGCCTCCCAGTGATTCCCAAACCAAAATTACCTACGGACCTTAAAAAAAAACTATCTCATCCTCTCTCTCTCTCTCTCTCTCTCTCTCTCTCACACACACACACACTCAAAACCTGAGCCATAGTTAGACCTGTGTATTATGGGTGGGACTTAGGAAATGCATTTCAAGGAGTCGTGGTTCTGAATCTGGTGGTTGGCAGGCTTGACCTGGCCAGACTTTATCCAGAACAGTGGCTGATGGCTGGGCATTGGCCACACCTACAAATTCCTTCTCAAGCTTCAGATATATGGTCCTCAACAATAATTCACATACCTGAAGCTTGGATTCATACTGGCCTCCTATAGAGCAAGAGTCTGAGCATCCCATTTTAAAATACTTGTTTTGCTTTCTTTGTAAGGGATTTTTCTTCTAGAGTTTTGCATCACAGGTAATGTCTATTCTCATTCATAATAAGCACACATCATTCAGATATTGAAGGTTTTTTCTTTTTAATGAAAGTGTCAGGTGTTGAGACAAAGAGGCAAAGCTCTTCTTTCAGTGGTTTTTGTAAAAAACAACTTACCAACGAAATACAGTCTATGATTCAGTTATTGATCCTGCAGCCATTTTTTAAGCCATACAAGTTTTCAGTAGCAGTAAAATAAATAATACTTTTTTTGAATTAATGGTTATTTTTATTATGCAACCTGGTAAATACTATTCTCTGAAAGTGACTATTTAAAAAAGGTCTTCTTATTGTGGTAAAATATATAATGTTACTTGTCATTTTAACATTTTTAAGTGTATAGTTCTTTGGAGTTAAGTACATTGATGTTATTTTGCTACTACCACCACCATTCATGTCCAGAGCTAAAACAACTCTTTTTAAAATGTCTAAAGATAGCCCTGGCTGGTGTGGCTCAGTGGATTGAGTACTGGCCTGTGAACCCAAAGGTCGCTGGTTCAATTCCCAGCTGGGGCACATGCCTGGGTTGTGGGCCCGGCCTCCAGTTAGGTGTGTGTGGGAGGCAACCAATCGATGTTTCTCTCACACAATGATGTTTTTATCCCCTCCTCCCCCCTTTCCCCTGTCTCTAAAAGATTTTAAAAAAAGTCTAAAGATAGTTGTTTTACATGCTTAATATCCATTAAAAACTGAAGCGTTGGCTAAGCTGATTAAAACTAATACAAATCTTAAAAGCATACTAATAAAATAACAAAAAAGGTATCTTGAAATGTTTCGTTTTCCTCTCTTTTCTACTGCATTAGTTTTCCATTGCTGGATAACAGATTACCTGAGGTTAGCAGCTAAAAACAACCACTATTTTGTTATAGCAAGCCTTTGGAATCTGAAGAGTGTATTATACTGACTTTGCATCTCAGTTTTGACCGGGCTCATTTCAAGTGCCTAGTAGCCCCACATTAACTGGCTTGCTGCACAAAGACATACTGTGGCGACGAGGACTGCTTGGACGGGGGCGCTTCAGAGCTTACTCTACATCTCACAAGAAACAACTGCAGGGTAAATGCACAAGCACATGGCAGTTATGTCAATTACACTGAACGCACATTGTACCATCAGGCTTTGGAGGAGGCCCATGAATGGTCTCAGCCAGATGAAAGCTGTCTAGGCGGAGGAGCTGGGAACCCCAGGGCACGGTCTTGGTCAAGATACAATGGGAAGATGCGATGTAGAAAATATCAGCTTCCCAGAATCTTGTCTACTGACCAGCTTAAAGAAAGGCTATCCAACGTTAGTGAAGGTGCAGTCAAAATTATTATTAATAACTTATTGCAGTTATAGGGGAAGTGTTGCAAATTACTACCACAACTCATATGTCCGCAGAAACAGCTTCTGTATTTCTGTAGCCTGTTTATTTTTCTTGTCACCACCATGAGGCATTAATGCTCGTATGCTGGTAATGAGATTGTGTATTGGTAGAACCACCTTGAAAAACAAGCAAAATGAAAATGTCCATATTCTGTGCTTCAGTATTTCCATCCTAGGTATGACCTAGAGCAGGGGTCTGCAAATGTTTGCTCTAAGGAGCCAGATAATAAGTGTTGGGGCTTTGTGAGCCAGAAGATCCCTGTCACAGTTACTCCACTCAGCTGCTGTAGTTGGAAAGCAGCCATGGACTACGTAGAGCCAAACAGCCATGTTTATGTTCCAATAAAGCTTTATTTGTAGACACCAAGATTTGAATTTCATATAGTTTTCACATGTCACAAAAATAACCTTCTCTTTCTCTGTTTTTTCAACTATTTAAAATATAAAAATTATTCTTAGCATGTGGATCATGCAAAAACAGTCAGCAGACTGTCCTAGAGGAGCTGTTGCTTGTAACAGCAACAAAATGAAAAGTCTACCAAAAGACATAGACAATGAGCAACGGGTTACAACAGATTCATAGGATGGACACAACACAGCCCTGAAGATGGGTGAACTACAGCTATTTGTACCAGTATGGATGGATCCCAAACACTTAACATAAAGGATAAAAGAAGGGGGGGGGGCAGAATTAAATAATTCCTAGGTGATAAAACTATGAAAAAAGGCAAGGGAATGATAAATACATAATTCAAGAAAGTGGTTCCCTTAGGGACAAGGAAAGATGACGATTTGCTGGAAAAAATATACAGGAGCTTCCTAGTTACCAGAGTTTTTCCATTTTCTAAATTTTCATGCTGGGCATGCAGGAGTTCCTTTCCTTCTCATGATTAAAAAAAAAAATATATATATATATGAATGTATAATCTAATTTTTAAGAAAGCGTCGCCACTGATGATGTTGGTGTAGTGTTTTATTTCATAGATTTGTTTACAAATTATGGGTTTTGTCAAGGGATCTTGGTTTTGTAGGAAAGGGTGCCCTCTTCAGGCAACATGGTCAATGTTGGTAAAGACTGTAAATAGAAACTGTGGACTGAAAACTACCAGAAACTCATCGAATCACATGACTAAATGGCTTGTCCTGAGGTTTTTGTGTGTATTCTTAACCAGTCCAAAGTATTTTATTTATAGAAATCCCTGGGGAAGCACTTTTTTTCTATTTTCACTTACTAATAATGACTTAGTTTAGTTAGCTTTTAAAATCCTCATTTCCTTATCCAACCCTCCGACCCCCAAATTTCTATTTCTTACAATATATGAAATCCTTAGAATCTTTTCTTGGAAGATTTAGGGCACAGTACAGCCATGCTTATCGTGAGATGCCTCCTTTCGCCTGTCTTAACAACAAGAGGTGGGGGAGGCTGACTTTCTTGTCATTGGCAATTGTTTATACATTCTTGCAAGTATTTCAGAATCCCATTTTTATTCAGAGAAAAAAACCTATTCGGATCTTAGATCTTGTGGGAACAACTCTGGGCTGTCAGACTATTTAACACATGGCTCCACTTAATATGTACATTTAAACTATAGTTTATGGAAAGAATCTAAACCAAAATTACTATTTAGTCATTATATTTTTAGTAATTACTAAAAATATAGTTGAAGCAGCATTAGTAGCTTGGAATTAATAAATCTATTTTTGATGCAGCAATTACAATTTAGTTAAATAAAATTAATTCCATTGTTCATTCACTCAACTGACACTTATTTATGATGATTATTATTATTATCTTAAACATAGTATATATTCTTTCAGATCATACAGTACCAGTGTATTAAAAATAATATTTTTTAAAAAATCCCTTTTTAAAAGTGCATGACCATTTGAAAAAATTGCCAATTATTTGTTAATTTATTATTTTGCTTTTCTTTCATAGCTAACATAAACTTAACTTGTACGAAGGGTTTCACTGGCTCTGAAATTATGTTACCGAAAAACATGTTAATTGAGTAAAAAATGAGTTTGCATTTTTTAATTGCTTTTAAAAATTTGTACTACTTTTATTATGTGTGAAAGATCAAAAAAGTGGAGAGCAGAAAGTAGAATCCTAGAATTTTAAAACTGGAAGCGATAGGAGAAATCGCCTTGTCTGTTGTGCCCTACTGAGTGCAACAGCCCTTGGCTGAGTAAACTGAGGGCTAATGTGGTCCCTTGATTTGTCCCAAATTACCCAATAACCAGTTTATTTGTTATAACATTTAAATCTGTTTCAAATGAACACAAATAGCAGAGAGGTTTCATCTTAGTAGAATAGGTTCTTTAGCGAGCATTTGGCTTTCCCGGGCTTTTACCGTTGGGTAACTGGAAGGCAGTGTTGTGTGGTGCAGAAAAAACTCCCATGGCACAGTGAGATCTGGGAGCTCCGGCCACTTGGTGGCAGACCTTGAGCGGATTACTAGGGATCTAAATAGGAAAAATAACACATACCCTGCGGTGTGGTCACAAGGCTTAAAAGAGATACACAGAGCTTGGAACACAGTAGGTCTTTAATTAATAGCAGTCGCCATTAATACCAACTGTTTATTTGCATCTGATGTATATTAATATTATCAGCTATATATTTGTGTGTTTTATTTAGCTGTAGTTTTTATTAGCCATATTTTTAATACTTATATTCATTTTTCATCTGAAATCCATCTTACTAATTTCTAGTTATGTGCCTTAATTTTCTTTATTTTCCCACAGCCCCTAGCAGATAACCAGTACTATATTTAATTCATTAGTGCCTTGGTTTCCTCATTTGTGTTAGCAGGAGGAGTTGAACCAAATAATGAAAAAATCCCTTTTAGCTCTAACTTTCCATGTTTTCACCAGTTGGTTTTTTGAAGCCCCAGACTGCTGATTCTTGCAGGGGGTTTTGGTTCAAATGATCTACATTATCATCCTATAATAATTAATTCCTCCGAGTGCCTAGTGAAAAATATTGGATTGAAAATCATTGTCAGGAGTTAAAGAAAGTGATGATGGCGGGAATAGGGGATAAGCCGCTGTTTAATAAATGTCGTCGGTCAAGCAGAATAGTGAGGATAAAAATTGATTTGGATTAACTTGGATCTGTACTTCATATTATTTATTGAAATAAACTTCAGATGGGTCAAAGAGTTAAATATTTAATGTTGATCTATTGAAGGAAAAAAATCCTTAGAAAAATGAAATGTCAAATTTAATCCAGCTATGGAGGAGAGATAAATATTTGATGCTTGCAAAGTACAGGCTACAACCAGAGATTCGGTACATATGGTCAAATACGTGAAGTCAAACTAAAACTCGTGCATACACAATGTGATGAAATAAGTATTAAGGAGACTAACAACAGGACAGAAGAGACAAATGCGACAATAACATCTGGTAAAAAAATATTGCCATTCAAATATGGCAAGCACACCAAGAGAAACATCAACAGGTAGAATTCAGTTAGTAGGCATGAAACGCAGTCCAGAATAAGAGGCAGTGAATTGTCTCATGGAAAGAGTCTATGAACCAATAGAAAGAAGGAATACAAAATAAGGTAGCAAAAACCATTGACACTTACAGTGTTCAGTGGAGCCAGGGTTATGTAGCCACCACAGGAAAACAAAACATGCCTCTCTCTGTGGAAGGGGCACGTCTCTCTGGAGGGTAAGCTTCCGGTATGTAGCGGGCTCTTTAAAAACTATTTGTACCTCTTAACCCACTAATTCTATTTTGGAAATATACCCTAAGGAAATAAACCTAAAGGAAACATCAGTTGTAGAAGCACAAAGATAGCAGTTCTATTTATAATACAAAATAAATAAGTAGAAAGGGAAAGAGAGTTTATTTCAACAAAAAGAAAAACTATGGGACACATGCACATATACTACACACACAGTGACCTATTCTCCAGGCAGAAAAAGCTTACGTGGTCTGAGTAAGAACTTGTAACTGCTTTTACAAAAATAATCTTGAGGTGAAAAAGAGAAGCACAAGGTAGTAGCTCTTTGTTGATTGTACCTGTAACCATTTGTGCAATGATTGTTGATTTAGTTGAGTTTATGTCTCCAGCTCTCTACTCCCTCTGTGAAACAGATGACTTAAAGATGACCTTGTTGAAGGTAGAGCTTAGGAAGGAGGAAGGTAAGAAATGACGGAGTAGGGACTTGAACCTAAGAACTGAAGTAGTTGCTTTGGGCAATGAGATAAGGAGCCAAGCATTCTTAGAAGGGCCGTGGCTGAGGTTACAGAGAGTAAATTTGTGCCAGTCTAAAGAGTAATTTTTTTTTTCGTGGCACTGACCCAAAGTCAGAATATGGAAGCAAAAATTGGGATAGAGTCAATAAACAAAAGTTAGAGTGTGCAGAGAGGTGAAAAGGATGACAAAGGAATAAGGGAATTGAAATATTGCTAAATGTACGAGGTCTGTCCAGAAAGTATCCAGTCATGCAATATGAAAAATAGAGACATTTGCTGAAGAAGATACAAGACACAAGGAACACTGTACATAGGACAATGACACCTCAGTCCCCTTCAAAGTAGGCACCTAGGGACCTCACACAGCTCTCCCAGTCACCATCAGCTGCCCTGTTGTATTTTCCTGAATCTCATCGACATTCTGAAATCCTTCCCCATTCAAAGGTGATTTTAGTTTTGGGAAAGCCAGAAGTTGCAGGGTGCCAAATTTGGGCTGTAGAGGAGCTGAGTCACCTGGGTGGTTTGATGTTTTGCCAAAAAATTCTGCATGAGATGTGGTGCATGTGTGGGCATGCTGTCATGAGGAAGCTGCCAATCACCAGCCACCCATAGCTGTGGCCTTCTGAATCATCCAAATAGTTTCCTCAGACAAAGGTTTAAGCTTAACATGAAACTGATAAAGATTCATTGCTCCACTTGCTCAGTCATTTCGAATGCAGTGGTCGCACAGTACACAGACTCACTCAACAGCATCTACCGTCCCCACTGACTAGTACAGTAACGTCATCATTATTCACACATTTGCATTTCAGTCCACTCTCCTTGGCTGCCAGGTTACATTGATGTCACGCAAATCACTCTTGTTATATTAATAATGGCTGGACTTTTTCTGGACAGACCTCATATGTCATTTTGTTGAAAGTTATGGAAAGAAACCATTCCCCTAAGTAAATAATGAATAACTCACAGATCAAAGAAAAGGTTAAAGAATCAGGCTTAAAAAAAAACAGATGGTGCCAAGGGAGAACAGGCAGCCAGCACAGGACTGAATGACCAGGACACCCCACTGTAGTGGCTGACACTGTTGCCAAGGAGCCCCCACTGCCACCAGGTCTCCCTCTCGCCACTTCTAGACCCTCCTTGTCTGGATCCTATGACCATGAATGCTACATACTAAACTGCCCATTTGACCTTAGGGGTTAAGTGTTGGAGCCTCAGGCAGGAGCATCCAATGAGCTAACCCTTGGTCACGTGTCCAACCTCAACTCCCAGGAGGAAGGGAGAAGTGTTTGGACCCTTCAGCTTCCATACTGGGCATGAGTCTCTACCTCTCAGAAGCCTCTAACCAAAGGGAGTCCTCCCAGGAAGGAAAACGGTTCAGACACTGAACAGGAAAACAAACGGGCAAGAGTGAAACCTTCTTATTCACTGCACTGAGAGTGGTGGAGTGTTAAGCCATTGGTTCTGGGATTATAGGAAAAGTTGGAAAAGGTGGTAATTGAAAAATTGGGAGCAAAGGGAGGGATACTGAGACCGGAAGTTTTGATACATTTTTTAAATGTCAAGAATGAGAATGATGGGAAGATAGGAGGTTGTCAGAAAGCAAGATATTGGAGTTTAAGATTTCAAAATCGGGACATGCAAGGTTTCTAGGCATGGAAACAGTTGCAATTATACATCAAAGACAATCAGAGGAAAATGCAGAATGACAGGAACAGGAAAGTGGTCATGTTCCACGTCTTACGCCTATCCCAGCTCATAGCAGAGAGGCTGGCACTTAATAGATAAGTGAATGACTGCTGTGTAAGTCCTTTCCTTCTATAGAAGTTTCTATATTTCTGATTTATTTTTTTAAAAGGCAGAAAGTTGTACTTAATATTTGCACTGACAATGACTTAATCTGATTTTCTGCACATCTTCAAGCTATGATAGCCATCAAGGACCCAAACCACAACCATGTTAGCTTTCTGCTTCCATTACTAGGTATTCACATGGTTTTATTTGTATAGATATAAGCTAAATAATTTTCATGCATCTGCTTGCTGTTGGTTTAAAGAGTACCCTTGGAGGGTGTCAGATATTGTGGCTGATCGCTGGCCTGCTTGCTCTTAGATGCTTTCTCTGTTCTCTCTCTGGGCTGCTCTGCTCTGCTCTGTAGTGCAGGGACCTACACGTCTCAGGCTTCCTTGTCAACTGGCTTCTCGATAAGTTCAGCTAAAGGCAAGCACTAAAGGAAGATCCGGGGCAAGGACTCGGAGAGAAGCCAGAGTATTTCTCCCTCTGGGCCTGTGCGTTCCTCCCTCCCTTGGACTCTCTCCGACTCTTCCTCTCTCCCACCCTGTCTCTCACTCTCTCTCTCTCTGTCCCGTGGAGTCTAGCACGGCAGCTCTGTCTCCACCTCCATCCATCAGCCCCTCTCACCTCCTGGGCATTTCCCCCTGGAAGCCCCAGCTTTGGAGCTCTGATAATATCACCTCATGCTATTGACCTTCTCCTCCTGGGGGTGGTAGTGGGTTCCAATACCTCTAATCTCTGGGTCAGCTCACTGTCCCCTATTTGGCTACTCAAATTATTTTATAAATTCATTGTATTAAACTCTCGTTGCTGGAAAGACCTAAAGTGTTTTCTGTTCTCCTGACAAAAAGTCATCAGATTCAGAAAGGGCTTCCTGTTACCCGAGAACACGCTGTTCAAATGCGGAATTATAACCTGAAGCAGAGCGTACCTAGCCGTCCATCACATCCTTTCTCTGTCCTCTCAGGCTCTTAGCTAGACCCCATTTTCCAGCCAGACACGGGACCGCTGACAGATGGAATACGGAGAGAAGATGTGTCTGGCATTTCTGAGCCTGAAGCATGAAAATCTTCCTTTTCTCTCTTTCCCGCTGCTGCTGACTGGACTTCAACTTTCAGGGCAACCCTGGAAGTGGAGGTTGAAGAGGTCAGAGCCTCCACTGGCTTGGCTCTGACTGTCTGCACGGGGCAGACCATTTTCGGGCAAACCACTGCCAAGTGGCTGTGAGATGAATGGGAGATGATTGAGAGGCCAACTTCTGTGATGGATAGCTACTGAGATTTGGGAGTTTGCTTGTTATAACATTTAATGCAACCTTAACTAGTTTATAACCTGAGAAGTTATTTATTAAAGTCATTACGAATGGAGTTGCATAAGCCTGGAATCCCCACTCTACCACTTAGAAGCTGTCTGACTTTGAGTGAGCTGTGAACTTTCTCTAAGCCTCAATTTCCTCTCCATAAAATGGGAATAATGAGAGCACAATCTCAGAGTAATGTGATAAAAAAGTTACTGTGCATAATATCTATATGTGTAATTCCTTAAGTAATTACCATATTATACTATATTATGCATGATTAGTGAGAATTCAATAACAAAATAGCCATTTTGTTAAATAGCCAACTAGAAAATAGATTAGATCTTAAAAATAGCTTCTCTTATTCCACGTGTATCGCACACAAACTTAGGAGGCATCAGTGTAAGTGAAGTACCATTTTAATAGACAAATGGAACTTTCTTATACAGTTAATCACATGGCCATCGAACTTTCTTCCTGGTGTCATCAGATTTTCCCACCGCAGTTGCTGGAAAATAATGTGGCTGATTCCATGTTCCTAGGGAAACTTTAATGTGCAATTGCAAAGAGTAAATTGAAACAGGTCTTTATAAATCACAGCCTCGCCTGACCACCCCGGCTAGGACTGATGCCTCCTTCCTTTGAGACCTCATTGATGTTGGACACTGTGTGACATTTACTTGCCCCCCATACCAACATACTGAAAATGAATGAGAGGAAATTTAATGGCAGCTGACGTTTACAGGTCAAGGAGGACGGAGAAGGGGTAATGAAGCACTCCCCGCCTGCAGTGGCGGGGAGCCACCCTCAGCCCCGGGCTTGAAGGAGCCATGGGAAGGGATGTGACTGGAATCTGGGTGCACCCGAGGCCCTGGGAGAAGGCTGCCCCTTGGTGGCTGTGGGGGCAGGAGGGGGCGGGGGTGCAACCTCTCTCAAGCCTCAGCAGGGTTAGGGCAGTGAAAGGCTTCACCCGTCTCTTCCCTCTCCCTTCATCTCCTGCGGTGCCTCCCGTTGACTAAGCCCAATCTGAACGAAGCCAGAGGACAAGGGGCACTGGCAGGCTGGAGAAAGGTGGGGTGTGGATCCAGAAAAGCGAAGGAGAATGTCCAGTACCCTGCCCCTGGGGGACTGTGAGTTTCTTATAAGTCTTCGTCTTACTGCCTTTGCATCCTCAGTGTTCAGCAAAGGACACTTAATGGATTTGAGTTGAAGAACTGAACGTGGAGAACAAAGGCACTTGCATTTAAATTTGAAGAAAAATATATAGTGTTCTCATATCCTGAATTTTCCCTGGAAACGATGAAATCCCTCCTGGAAATGAGGGCTCTAACTAGGTCAGGGTATTCAGCGCTTCATGAGCCCACGACGTCCCAGTCCATGAGGCCCGCCCTTCATTGGGCAGCAGCAGGTGCTCTTCTCCCCTGAGGTCACTCCTTGCCTGTGGCCACGGTGTCCCTCTGCCTTCCCAGGCTGCAGAGCTGCTCCTGAAGCCCCCGACCAAGGCAGAGGGATCCCTCAGCGCCCGACTGCCCGTGTCTCCTCATCCGACCTTTCCTTGACCTTTTCCCTTGCTCATGTGTTGCACAAAAATCTGCATTTGAACATCCGGGCTGATCTTTTTCCTTTCACTGCAGGTGGACTCATCACCTATCACTCGCCCAAGCTTTGCCAGCCAGTGGATAAAGATACTGTTAAATGTAACGGCAAAAAGAGAGGGCACAGCAGGGAGCAATGCTTATCTCAGAACATCTCGCCTCGGGACAGGACTGTAGCTCTCACCTGTCGCAGGAGGGACGTACTGGGCAGTCCGCCGTACTTCTGTCCTTAACGGTGTGCTCTTCCGTATGAGGTTTTTTTTCATTTGGTGTTCGGAATAGTATTTTTGAGGTGAATAGTTTATAATTAATCAGCACTACTCCAGGGCTGCAGTACATAGAATATGCATTTATTGGCAAAGGAGAAATACTCGTACTGTATAAAGGGTAGACATAGTTTTATCCTGAAACTTCATACAAATGAGGTTTCCATATGTTTGAAATCAATTTATTTTAGACAAGTCTTTTGTCTGAGGCTCATATCTGAAAGGAAGGTAGACAATAGGTATTTGGAAAATACGCTTCCACTCATTTTTCTGGTGGGCTTAGAAGCTCTATTTGCTCTGAAGACCATTAGAAGAAAAAATATTAGAAACAGAAATTTAGACAGAAGGATATCACTTATTACCTCCAGGTATGTGCAGCTTTAGTTATTCTCATAAATAGATCTTTTAATGATTTAATTTTTAACAACCAGTGCTAATCTTAAGCCCATTCATATTTTCTGTGTTGGATGTGTCACGGAAGGTCACCAATCAGGTTTCTTTTCAGTCATGATTTAGTTATGAGAACTTTGGCCAAGCTTACCTATCACTTACTGTAGGAAAGATTTCCTCAGAGAGACAAGAAACTCTTTCTTCAGCTCGTGATAGCCATATTAGGAGTCTGAGGACATAAAATAGTATGTCTATATTGTCTTAAACATATATATTCATGATTCATGTTTTATTTCTGAATTTACTGTTTATTTAACGGCTTTTTGTTCAGGCCCTAGACCTGGTATTCCAGGGACTGGATGAAAAGTGAGGCATGGTTCTTGCCCCCAAGAGCTTGTCTAGTTGGAAAGAAATTAATGTTTAATAACTCCCCAGGCCAAAATGTGAGAACCATCACAAAAAGGCATTTGATTAAACATGCCTGGAGTGGAGAGAGCGGATTGAAGACAATCAGAGAAGCTTTAAGAGGGAAAAGGAAAGGAGAAAGGGCAGAATTTGAAATAACAAGGGTCAGTGGCGGAACTGTGTGAGCAACAGTTCTGGAGACTTGTTACCCACCCCTTCCAACTTGATGTCCCTGCGAGGCATGGAACTGGTAAATACGTGAGCCCCAAGGAAATAGTTTAATTGTCGTGGTGCCTTAGTGGGCACTCTAATTGTTGTGGCCAAACAACTGTGTGCCCTAATTAATTCTGTGAAATCTTTCCTTGGTAAAATGCTCAGAATGTGATGGAGGAAGAAAAAATTGGATAAATGATTTTACTTTAGAGATGATGTCAAGGGATTGTTTTGCTTCAAGACTAAAAAAAAAAAAAAAGAAAGAAAGAAACACAAAAAGAAAAGTAGGCAAGACAACCAGTATTGGCAAATGATTCTAATATCCAGTTACTGTTTCTAAATTATAAAAATACATTGATTATATTAGAATACAATGGATGTATCCAGAGGCACTGACAACAAGTGACAAAGCAAATACATTAAAAATCCAATGACGACCATATTCTTTTAACAAATTAGACAAGACTAAGAAGACTGAAAGCATATACCCTCTCCCTTAATTTGTACTGGTCCTTGAGTTTGATTGGGGTTGCTCAGCTGCAGCAGTATTGACACTTTGGGTGGGATAATTCTTGATGCTTGGGGCTCTCTGTTGCACTGTAGAGTGCTCAGCAGCATCCCTGTCCTTTACCTACAAAAGCATCCTTTCCCATCCCCTGTTGTGACAACCAAAGATGTCTGCAGACATTGCCAAATGTCACCTGGGTGGTTCTCATTCCTATTGAGAACCGCTGTTTTAGACAATGAATCCATTTTTTTTTAAACAGTCCTGAATAGGTTTAACAAAAAAAATCACATATATAAGGGTAGAGTGTGGGGTTAGCGCAGAGAGAAAAGAAAAAAAGAAGACATTTTAAAACATTTGTGCAAGAAAGCACACTCTCACCTATTCCTAGCAGTCTTAATTGCTTCTGATAGAAAACACACAAATTAATATTTCTGAAAAAGCCACCAGCTGTCTTGAGCTCTCTGAGCCAAGGCTTGGATGTTCTTGGCAGCTGACCTCCACTGGCTGGGGGGCGGGAACTCTCTGAGGTCGGCCTGGTGCAGACTCACTTGTCATCTGGTGAGCATTCCATGGCTGAGCAACTGGGCAGGGTCTCAGGCAAAGCTGGTTGAAACAGATGGTTTTTTGCCCAGGTTTACGAGGTCCTCTCAAAGTGGATGGGCAAGATGTGGGAAGCATGCTCAGTTGACTGAGTCCCAGGGAATGACCTTCCCTGTCTGGAGAGAGCAAGCCAAATGGCTCGGCCTTTGCCCGGCAGTGCTCGCCAGTCAGATGGAGCCCACACTGTGATCGATTCCCGTCGCTGTGCAGAATGACCTCATCGATACTGACAATGCTGTCCTCTTCTCCAGCTCTGGGGCTGTAAGCATTGCTATCATATTAAGAGGATATTTTTATCTGAACATCTGGTACCAGAATTCCTTTTGAGGAGAGCGCTGACTTCATTGGGAAAAAAAAAAAATTGGTGCATACGTGGATTGGGGGAAGACATGCCGAAGTTACATTTTTGTGGAAAAGGTCATCCTGATGACAAATGCTTTATGTGAAATAAAGGGATAATTCTGCTTTACATTTTGGGGGAGATGGCGAAGTGAAGGAGGGAAGGGGGAAGAAAAATGGAGATAGTGAGGGACCAGAAAGATGGCAAAAATTTGTGTAATTTTCACCCTCCCTGGGCCCCCCAAAATATCACAGCAAAATCTTCTTTATCTGTTAGGGACATCGTAGGCAGCAAGTAATAAAATGCCATCATCTTGGTGGCTTAGACAAATGGGACTATATTTAAAGTCAGAGTTACATAGTTGTTGATATGAATTTAGCTACTCAGTGATGCCATTGGGGACCCAGGCACTTTCTATGTTTCCACTTTACCATCCTTGTTCTGTTGGCCTTTGGGCTAATGTCTGCCACCTTATGGTCTCAGGTAGCTGCTGTGGGCTCACACAGGACACCCAAATTCAAGACAGGAACAAGGAAGAAGAGAAAAAAGCTACCCATGATAACAATGTTCTTTTAACAAAGTAAAATCTTTCTCTGAAACACTCCCAGCAAGTTTCTAATTACATCACATGGCCTCCCTGAACTCCAGGGGTGGGAGGAAATCATTAGCCTTTCAAGCCTCTTCAGAGGCAGGTAAGGGGGAAGCCATGGTGCGGAGTCAGCCGGCCTCCGCAATCCGCTGCTGCATCGACTGAACTGGTAAACGCTGGCTGTGTGTGAGCCGGCGTGGGAAATGGAAGGGCGATGGTTTCATGTTGCGCATTGATCTGGTGTGAGCGCAAGCAGTCCACGGGAGAGTCAGGGGTCGAAGAGCGGGGAGGCCCAGAGAGTGCAGCCCTCCAGAATGCGCAGAAATCGAGGGGAGGCGCAGGGCCTCCCCAGGCTGTGGATTTGGGGGGCGAGGCAACCTCAACAATCAGATCTCATGGCTGACGCCTGGGTTATAGTCACCTCTAGCTGACCACCAATTCCTAGTAATTATTCTTCTCTGCGGCCTTCACCTTTGCCACTTTCACACAGTCCCTTTTTCTTTAATGTCACTGCTACATAATGAAATTTCCATCATGGCCTTGTTTCACTGCCTTCAGCGTTTTTCTCCTAGTCCAGCCTCATACAGCCTGTCGGCTGCTAGCTTTCGCCCCATACTGAAAAAGCTGCAAAATTGCTTTCAGGGAGAAATCGCATAATGAATAAATGGCTAGAAAACAGAAGGTCTCGGATGCTGTTAAGAAATTAACAATAAAAGTGTCCATCCTAACGCCGCGTTGGGTGTCCCCTCTTCTGCCCCTGAGGTCTCCCCACCACACCCAGGGGTTCCTTCGGCCTCTGTTCTTGAGTCCCGGCTGGAGCGGCCCCAAGGCCTCTGGATTCCCAGGTACAGAGAAGGCCCTCACCAATAATTTGGGGTAAGAACTATTCGTAAAGCTTGAAGAAGTATGTTACCTTTCTCCATAACGAGCAACGGAAATATAATTATATTAAAGCAAACTTTGAATGATAACCATTATTAGAAAATGTTTTGGAATATTCGCTTATCTCGGGAACACGCTTAACGTGTCTGGCTAAATGGAAGAAACGGGCTCCAAAGCAGCACGTATGACCTGAGGTTCTACACATACGTGCAACTTGCCTCATGTGTGCGTTTTAGGCACCAAGTTTAAAATTTCATCTCCAGGAAGATGTTGCTTCATTATCATATTTAATCTATACAATAAACCAATCCACAAATACGTATCCAGGTCACAGCTGTTAGAGATTAAAATGTAGCAGAGTAAAGACTGCCCAGCAGGGAGGACAACTCTAGAATTCTCCACCCCCTGGCTGGGTTATTTTAATACATTGCTTTTGTTTCTCTTTTAGTCTAGCGGAGCAGTTCTCAAAATGCTCAGGAGCATAAGAAGCACTTCACAGGGCTGTGAACATAAAACCATGGAGACTGTACCTTAGGAGTGATTTGAGGACAGTTTGGGCAGTTTGCAAGTTATTTCACCTTATTAGTTGATTTGAGAATTAAACCTTGAATCACTTGCTACTTCACCATATTTACATTGAAAAAAGGTTCAGCCCTGGCTGGCGTGGCTCAGTGGGTTGAGAGCCAGCCTGTGAATCAATAGGTTGCTGGTTTGATTCCCAGCAAGGGCACATGACTGCGTTGCGGGCCGGGTACCCAGTTGGGGGGCAGGCAAGAGGCACCCAATAGATATTTCTCTCCCTCTCTCTCCCCTCCTTGCCCCTCTCTGTAAAAAGAAAAATAAAAAATAAAAAAATAAAAAAGGTTCAAATGGATAAAATATATATGAGACTGTTGATAGTATTTATTTTTGATAATGGGATTGTGAAAAAATTTTACTTTATTCTCATCTACAGTTTCTAATTTTTCTACAGTGAAGCCATAGTACCTTTCTAATCAGACAAAGTTATTTAAAAATAATCAAAGGGTAAAAGTTTGTCAATGCTGCTTTCCTCACATTTTCCCCAAGAGCGTCTCAGCAGTTTGAAGGTAGAGGCTGTTAGAAAAGCTACCAGGGCGATTCTCAATACCGACACCACCCTGAGGGGGCGCCAGACCCCACAGGCCTGCTCTCTTTCGCTTCAAGGCGGTACCAGCAAGGGTCTTCCTGCGGTCATTTCCAATAGGGTGCCGGTACTGGGGCTAAATCAATTCAGCCATATTTGGGGACAAACCCGTCAACCCACTACTCAAAATGGGTTACAGCAGTGCTGGGCTATAAACCCCCACACCTCCTTTGTTCCGTAGGTTGTCAGTTTTGTGATTCCTCCATTACGCACAGTCCTGGCATTCGCTAACCATGTGGTGTGGTTGCCATCACAGAGATCAGAATTCTAAATTTTCCCATGCTTAATTGATTCATAAGACAGAGTACTTTGGGTAATAGGGGAAGTTGGTTCAGATTTATCATGCTGAGAATTTGGCAGAACCGATCAGTAATGTTTTCTTTTAAAAAGTCCATAAAATCTCAACCAGTTTAGCTCCTCTGTGCTGTTCAGTTAGTATGCAAGCGGGTTTTGTGTTCCCAGGTTTTTTCAGAGCCTTTTTCATGGCCCGTTAGGGTGTGGAGCCAGGATGCCCTGTCTCTGTACTTGCAAAGCCCTTTCATCTTGGCACATATGCTCAGAAACGGCAGGTAGTATTTTTAAAAGGCTAAAGAAATATATTCAAAGCATCCTCCCAAACAAGCCTTTGTTGTGCTCAGTTTTATTTGAGGCTGAGCAATCTATTTGTCCAGCAGGAAACAATGAAGATCAATGGGCCACCCAGGGCCACTCTCTCCCCAGGAACTTGCTGTGGTCTCAACCCAGCCCCTTCCTGCTCCTTAACTGTGGCTCAGCTTAGACAACTTTGAAAATCTAGAGGCAGCCACAAAGGGACCTTTGCAGGAAGTTTGCAGGTTCCACTGAGAAAGGGGACACTGTGAAAAGCAGGTCATTCGTTTTTATATCCTTCTTTGCCTTTGTCTTTCTCCCCTGGCTCCTTCTCCTCAGGAGCCGCCACAAAATTGTGGGGAGGAGCAAAAGCTCATCACCTCAAGATCCATCCAAATGGTGGAGGGTTTGAATTACTACTGTTCTCTTTCAGAGGATAATTTAGGTATGAAAGGGACGGTAGACCCATTGAGGAGACCATAAGCTGTGGAGTTTATTTTAGTGTCTAAATGGGTGAGTTTTGGCACAGGCTTTTGTGGTGTTTTGTTTTCATTCAGCCTGACGAAATGTCTTCCCTTCGCAAGTGAAATCGCGACATTTGCACTGGGCAGAATTTTTCTCAGGGAACTTGCTTCCCCATTGGTTGGGCCATACAGGAGTCCACAGAGGACAAAGCAGTTCTGTGGCCTCAGTGGAGGGTGTAGATAACATGCTTCAGGAGGTTACAAACGAAGGTCACGAAGGACCACACACATTCTGCCACGGATCAAAACAACCCTCCTCCTGTACCTGAATCCTCTAACCAGGTTTCTACAAGGCTTTCATTCATCGTTAAGTGTCCATGAAATAGACTTCGAGAAAGTGTAGAACAGAAGGTCTTTCCAAGGGCAGCCTTCCCATTTCTGGCAATGGTAATGGTTAGTTCATTCTTTAGAGTCCTTATGTCATTGTGGTCATTTAGACTTATGGACCTTCACATATTTTTAAATGCAAGACACATTTTAAATGGAGTTCAGTCATGATTTTCTTTAGGGTCATTGTATTTCCCTCTAATTCTAGCTTTTTGCTACTGAGAATAGAGAATCATTTAAAATTGCTAGTGTGAGCCTGCTGTTTCCTGTCTTGGCAGAGCCCACCATCACAGCTCACCCAGTCTGCAGGCAAGATGGTGCCCATGATTGTGGCGTGGGTCAGTGCATCTCCATCCGGGGCTGGGGCACATTTGAAGGACATGGCTGCTGGAAGCAGTTAATTACAGTCCAGCCAACACATCAACACACATCTACTACTGAGCCCAGTGTGGCGCTTATCACTGTGGGAGTAAAGAGTTACTTTGTATTCTCGGGAGACAAGAGGGGGAGGAATTAATATTTAATAAGTGCTCACCATGTTCTTGGCACAGCGCTAGCCATCATAAACACACAGAGATAGAAGGCCTGGCTGCTGCCCCCTGGGGGCATGCAAATGAATCGAAGAGTAAAATGCACACATACACACTCACACACACTCTGCACCTTACATTCTTACATCCTGTTTGGAGCAAACAAAACTCATTAAATCCTCACAACTTGATGAGACTGGTGCTATTATTACCCCCATTGCACAGCTATGGAAAGTGAGGAAGAGAGTTAGGTTGATAAGTGTCACCGCTGGGATCCCATTTCCTGACTCTATTTCCTTTTCCTCCAGGGTGTAGAGACAGACTACACTTCCCAGTCTCCCCCTGAAAATCAAAGGCCTCAAATGCCTTAGGGGATGGTGGAGACACAAGGTTGAAGAGAGCTGCCTGACTAGGACATCCACATTGAACTGTTTCATGAGTAAAATTAACTTTTGTGTCAAGGACTAACATGCCGGGGCTGTTTCTTATAGCAGTTAACCTCCCCTGACTTGTACAGGTGGGTTTCACACTGTCCATGGCCACACAGGTTATCCACATGTGCTTCTTCTTTTTTCCTTTTTTTTAGAAAAGATTTTATTTATTTATTTTTAGGGAAAGGGAGGTAGAGAAACATCAGTGTTTGGTTGCCTCTCACACATCCCCTACTGGGGACCTGGCCCACAGCCCAGGCATGTGTCCCAACTGGGAATTGAACCAGCGACCTTTTGGTTCACAGGCCAGCACTTAATCCACTAGGCCGCACCAGCCAGGGCTCCACATGTGCTTCTTAACTGATGCTTAGATGAGTATCATTAATCTGTTATTGTTACTTTTGTTACCTTTCTTTATTGTTTTAAACAAAAAAGCATAATCCATACCCTGTGACCACTAGAACAGAAAAGATATAAAAGTATTTATATCATCGAGGGATTAAACAGTATTCAATTTTTTGACTACCTACACTATTGAAGTTTTAGGACAATGTCTACATAGATCTACATGTAACAAAAATAATTTACATTTTCTCCTATTAGTTATAAAATTATAAAATATTCTCTTGAAAAGAGTAAGCTCAAAACTCTAATTGATTTTCCCTTTATTAATCTAATTAATTTATGTAAACATTGCTTTAGAATAAGGCCCAAATAGACTGAGAGATTACACAGTGAAAGCCAGGAGATGAAGTTGCTATTTATCAGTTGACCCCTTATGCTTTCAAGTTTACCTTTCTTGCCTCTCTTTCTTGTAACCAGTGATGTCATTGCTTAGAATCTATTTCCAGGAAGCCACTGTGTGATTTTAGTGACCTTACTATATGACATTTTGTTTTGTACACTGAGCTCAAACAGAATCAGTGCTATAATTCAAGTTTATTTCAGTGAAATGACTTGATATTTAATACACAAGCAGACTTTGGAAACTTAAGTAACATTTTTATTATTTCATGGGCTTTATTGATTGATTGAAATTAAGATAGGCTAACTCAGACCAAGAATATTTCTACTTCTACGGGAAAGAGTTATTGCAAAAAAGATGAGGTTAGAAAAAACCTCATAATATAAACAGTGAATAGAACAGAAAAACGATGTTTAAGTTATGATAATTTAGATATGAAAGAAGTGTTACCACATGCAAGAAACAAACATGAGAGAAATCAAATAAGGGAGATATGAGCTAAAAAAAAATCAATCCAGGTAGACACATTTTATAAATTATAGACTTAAGAAAGAAAAGGGAAATAAAACAAAAATTTCATTCAAACTAAAACAGTAAGAACAAAAGGAATGTAAAGCGTACTAAAAATCAAGAAAAAGAAGGGAATTCTGTCATTTCTGACAACATGGATGGATCTGGAGAACATTATGTTAAGTGAAATAAGCTAGACAGAGAAAGACAAGTACTGTATGGTATCACTTATATACTTATACATGAATCTTAAAAAAAAAAAAAAAGATCAAACTCATAGAAAAGTGGTTGCCTGGGGCTGGGGTGGGAGAAAGAGTAAGAAGCTGATAAAAGTGAACAAACTTTCAGTTATAAGATGAATAAATTCAGAGGACCTAATGTATAAGATGGTGAGATAACATTGTATTGTGTAACTGAAATTTGCTAATAGAGTGGTACTAATATGTCCTCACCAAGGGGAAAAAATAACAGTATCTATGTGAGGTGATGGATGTGTTAACTAACTAGATGGAGGGAATATTTTTACAATATATACATATATCAAATGGTCATGTTGTACACTTTAAATATATTACAATTTTATTTGTCAGTCATAGGTCAATAAAGCTGAAAAAAAAAAAAAGAAAGAAGAAGAAGCTTTCAAATCCAGTAGCCCTAACTTCAAAGTCCAGTTCCATTTTCAACAGGCTCTGACCTTGGACTAATTCATTAGTTTACTGCTCTGAGCTCAAGTGTCCCCAACTGTTGAATAAAAGCAATCCTCATAAAATGCCTGCAAGGCTGTATTTCTCAAGTTTTTCCAGTCTATGGTACCAGCCACTCTCCCTCCAAATCAGCTCTCTCTCCTTTTATGGTAATTACATGGTAACTGGGTTCGTGACTGCTCAGTCGCTCCATTTTCCAGCCTGAATGCAGGTAAGTGTGGTCATGTGACTAAGTTCTCACCAATAGAGTATAAGTGAACACTAAATGGGCCACTCTGGGCTACTGACTGAGACCCCAGGTGTGCCTCCTCCATGTTCCTACCTGGCTAGGGCCAGTGGAGACCCAACCTTGACCAGGTAGGTGAGGCCAGTGCCCCAAGGCCCTGAATGATTGTATGGAGCAGAGCTTCCAACAGCCTTGAATACTTGTCTCACACTATTCCAGGGGAAAACAATACACTCTATCTTCTTTAGGTTCCTGGTTAATTATTGCTTTTTTTATTACCACCCCCTAGTCCTGTCCTAATGAATAGCTCCATTCAGGCAAACATAAAAGTCTCTGTCCTTCAACCTCATATTATTTCCTCCACTGCTAACTCTGGTAGAAAGATCACTGCAGATTCTGGATGTTTCCACCCACCAGGAAAATGGAGTCGGATTATACTTTATTTGAAGTTCCAGAACAATTGGATATTTTTACCAAATATAAAATGGCTTTATTTAATTTTTCCCATACAATTCTCCTCTGGGAAAAAAAAGGCATAATATCTTCCTTAATGCTTTAAAATATAGTTGTACTAATAGAAAATTTGAGGTATGGTAAGGCCAGCACATCAAGAGTTGATGGTCATTGAAAAGATAGTTCATTACTCACAGTTACCAAAAGGAGGGGCCATGCTATCGGGACTGGGGCCACTTGGGGGAGTCCAGGGGTCAGTCAGGAGGCAGATAGAGACGAGGGATCTGTGACCAGGAATCTTTTTTTGTGGTTCCTGTGGGAACAAATGGGTGGGGAGAGTAAGATATCTTAGGAAACTGCTAGTTTGAAGGGTTTCAGGGGACTCTGAGGAACAGGGACTGCCTATAGTTGTCCAGTACCTGGATTTGGGGTGATTATACCTGGAGTAGGATTTTGTTAAAGGGAGGTAAAAGGCAGAGGGACATAGCTCCAGAAGTTAGGCTCCAGGAGACCATGTCTGGCTTGTCCATCACTGTCACCACCAGCACCCACACAGTCCCTGGCACATGATGGGCAGTCTACGAATACCGGTCGAATGAAAATGAATTCCGGGTCTGGAAGAGGGGATAGATGCATGATTGAGGGACTCTAAGAAGACCAATTTGAATAATGAAGAAACATGTTTGAAAAGGTAGGCCGGACACCCCGGCTGGTATAGCTCAGTGGATTGAGCGTCAGCCTGCAAACGAAAGGGTCGCCGGTTCGATTCCCTAGTCAGGGCACATGCCTGGGTTGCGGGCCAGGTCCCTGGGGGAGGGGGCACATGAGAGGCAACCATACATCGATGTTTCTCTCCCTCTCTTCCCCTTCCCTTCCCCTCTGTCTAAAAATAAAATAAATAAAATCTTTAAAAAAAAAAAGAAAAAGAAAAGGTAGGCTGGAGCCCTCTAAGAAGCAGATGCCAAGATGAGACGAAATTTGCACACATTTTTTCAAGGGAAGCACCTGAGATAAAACAGAGAGGGGTCCAGGAAAAGCAGGAGGTCATCAGACCATGGACAGGGAAAAGGGGGGTCGAGTAGACGCATCCTAGGATTTCACGCCCTCTATGAGGGGCCACCTGGGAGCCCTCAGGTCAAAGTTGGCTGTCAGATGTTTGGGAAATTGCCCAAGACTGAATATCAGAATCAGGACTAGAACCCATATCTCCTTCTTTATTCTCAGGTCAGTACTCTTCCTGCCCACCACCTCCTTGCCCCTTTTTTTAATGAGCAAATGATACCATGAGGTGGTCAAATGGCTTTCCCAGAGTTGGAGGAGAATTTTTGTTCAACCTAGCCTGAGGCCAGTAATAGAACATAAAGCTTCCTGGAAAATCATGTAAAAAGATAACCTGTTTGCCATGTACGTTGCTGGGAACAGGTTCGGGCTGGCACCTAGAAAACCGCCTGAAGAATGCCAGTGCCAAATGCCGGCTTTGTCTTTGCAACTACCCTTCAGCAAGGAGAAACCATGCACTACCATGGGAAAGGTACCAGATAAGGTCACCCACCAGATGCACAACCTTCCTGGGGACAGTTTGCTTGGGGATAAAATAAGAAACTTGGACCAGATGTACGCAAAAGTCCACCCAATGCTATGTGTGAGGATTCTAAGGACCCAGATAAGTGTGAACGCTGAGGCTTCAGTAACAGAGGGCAAAGAAAATCACTACTTTTGCGAGTAAGGGTGGGAAGGTGCCGGGGGGAGTCCTGTAGAGTTGTACTAAAGGTGTGATGAGAGCAGTGCATTTTGTTCAAATCCTTTTTATGTGCCCAGTTCCATATTAGGCTTGGGAAATAGAATGATGAGTAAGACATGGTACCCAAAATTTAAGAACTCATGGTTTAGCTAGAAGACTTGGTAAGCAGTGGCGTTGGGATGGGGAAAGGAAGAGGGCTTTGAGGGCAGTCGTGTCAGAACTTGGGTAAGCCACATAATCTCTCAATTGGCTTCTTTGGATGAAATTCCTGCTTCTCAGACTTGTTGGGAAAATTAGAAATAGCTTCGATAAACTGAACGGAAGGGCATGTTGAACAAAAGTGGTACTCACGCAATGGCTTGCTGTCATTACCAAGGTGACTGGTATAAGATTACTGAGTGAAAATGTTTCCCAGCTATACCTCACCCACCCCTAGTCCTGCCCTGCACGAAGGGGCTGCATTCTTGGGCTCCTCACCAGCAGATGTGAAACACTCTGAGAGGTGAAGCAAAAGGTTGTGATGCAGGGACAAAAGTAGTTGATAGGAGGAGGTGAAAGACTTGGAGGAGAGACAGAGCAGATCTAATGATGGGGAATTCAGAGAGAGGGGAGATGAGAACTGAAAGAAAAATGCCTCTTGAGGCCAGGGAGCAGGAAGAAGAAGGGGAGGGCTGTGATGAATGAGAGGCCCTGCAGCTGGTGGGGGGGCTAAGAGAATTGAGAAGAAGAAAGGAGGGAATATAAAAATGTAACGGGACAATTTGAATTGAACACACCCCCCACCTTATTTTTGAGAGATAAGTTAAAGAATAAAGATTTCCTTTCTGAATGTTTTTGACTGCTTGCACCTCTGGAATCATGACATCACAGCAGGACTGAACCACAAGGGTTAGCATTCTTAAGGTTCACGTTACACACATACAGAGTTGGAGGGCATTGTGGTGATAGAGGCATTTACAAAGTCTTGTGGGGCTCAAGGGAGGGGCAATTCTTTCTCATGAATGGGTCAGAGAGAATGAAGCCGTTGATCTATTTGAGGGCTGGCTTCGACTCCTACTGAATGAACATTCATGGCAAAATCACTTAAAGTCTTTGAGCCTCAACTTCCTCACCTATAAATGAAGAATAATTTTAAAAATATCCCCCCTTAAAAGCTTCACATAAGGATCAAACGAGATATTGACTGGATACTATAAAGGAGCTGTCGAGAGTTTCAGCCGACAGTATGGGTTGTGAGGTTAGACATCCATGGGTTAGCAGGTTAGCCAAATGTGCCCATGGACAAGCAGTAGGGTATTTGTGGGAAACAATGGCCAAAGCATGTAGAGCGCTTATACCCACCTGGCACAGGGTCGATGCTCAGGTGTTATTAGATTCTCTTTGCACAGCTTGAACGTCATGCAAGTGGCTATTATTAATTTTGTAATAATCATGGCTGAGGCCTAATAGTATGAAACTATAAACGTGGGAATACACAAAGCGAAGGGGTGAGGCATTGTGTTAGTTTCTTGTTGTTGCTACAAGAAACTACCGTGAACAACAAAAAGTTTAACTCTTACAGTTCTAGAGGTCAGAAGTCTGAAATCCGTTTCACAGGGCTAAAGTCAAGGTGTCAGTAGGGCTGGTTCCTTCTGGAAGCTCTAGCGGAGGATGTGTTTCCTGGCTTTTTTCCTGCCGTGGCCTTCTAGCCCACCTTCTTTCCTCTCCGGCCTCTGCCACCATCCTTGCGACTTCTCTCTCCGATCCTGACCCTATTACCTCCCTCTTACAAAGCTGCTTGAGATTACACTGGGCCCCCCTGGATAATTCAGGATACTCTCCATCTCAAGATCCTTGACATAATCACCTTTGCAAATCGTTGCTTGTTTGTTTGTTTGTGTTTTCCGCATAAGGGAACACACCCACAAGTTTCAGGGATTAGAACGTGGACCTCTTTGGACAGGCACCATTCAGGCTATCACAGGAACCTAGGGAAGGAGAAAGGAATTCCCAGGAAGGAAAAAGAATTTCCAAGATGGAAAAACTTGAACACTGGGAAAGCTATATAGTTGCAGATAGTAACTACTGAAGAGTTAGAAACTTAACAAAAGGGAGTGATGAGTTGACAGGATATTTGCATGAGTCCAGCCCCAGGGACCCATTAACAGGTAAAGAAGCAGGTTGGTTAGCTTATTTTGACCTCATCACCTTCCTTGGTGCCTCTCACTCCCGTTCTCACTGTGTCATGTGCCTGTCCCCACCCCCACGTCCTCCCCCATTCCTTTCCTTCCTCTTTGTGTTAAGTGGGATGAGACTCGCTGCCATATGGACTTGATTTTTGAATGTTGGTTCAATCTCTTCCAAATTCTGTGAGCTTGTTCTAATCACTTAACCTCTCCGAATCTGAAATACCTTATTTATTAGAATAGGTATAATGTCAATGACCTAAGGGGAGCTTGCAAAACATTATATGAGATGATCTTTTAAGAGAACACCTGACTCACATCAGTGCTAGTTTTCCTCTCTCTTTCCTAATCTCCCAGCCTTCCCAGCTTTCTGGGTTCAGCAAGCCTTGCTTGAGCAGCTCCTCTAGACCAGACTTTTTTCCAGGCCTTTCCACACATGCTGTCACATTTGTTTCTCACAACGACCTTCTGAGACAGATTTAGTTTCGCTTTTCGATGGTAAAGAAAAGTTTGTTTCTTTCTCTATTTACAACACTCCTGCCACCAAATAGGTGGGGCTTTTTCCCACACCAACCAGTCCTCCAACTTTCTGGGCACCAAATCAGTTCTGACACTAGCTACCCAGACTTAGAGCAGGCCCCACAAGTTGAGGGTTCAATCCCACAAAACTGCCCCCCGCTTCAGACACCAGCCACAAGTCTCCAGGTTACCCACATTTCTGTCTTACTCACCTATAAATTAGGAGCTCCCACAAGCCCACAACAGGTTAAATGTTTGCCATAATGGCTCACAGAACTCAGGGAAACACATTTACTGGTTTATTAGAAAGGGTAAAATAAAGGACACAGATGAACAAACAGGTGAAGAGGTACACAGGGTGAGGTGTGGAAGGATCCTGAGCACAGAGCTCCTGTCCCTGTGGAGTTGGGGCACCCCACCCTCCCAGCACAGGTGTGTTTACCAACTCAGAAGCTCCCTGAATCCCATAGTTTAGGGATTTTTATGGAGGCCTCATCACACAGGCATGACTGATTTATTAACTCAATCTCCAGCCTCTCTCCACTCCCTGGAGGTTAGTGGGTGGCACTGAAAATTCTAAGCTTCTAATCGTGACTTGGTCTTTCTGGTGACCATCCGGAAGCTATCTGGCAGCCCACCAAGAGTCACCTCATTACAACAAAGGAGGAAACTTCAAGGGATTTGGCAGCTTTGTGTAAGATACTCCTATCACATTCATCGCTCAGGAAATTACAAAGGATTTAGGAGCTCTTTGTCAAGAACCAGGAAAGACCTAATATTAGAACAAAAGATGTTCCTAGTGCCCCATCATTCAGGCGACAGGAACACTGTGTCAGAAGCCAAGGGCAGAGACCAGATATATATATATTTCTTATTATGTCACTGATGGGCACAGTGAGATCCAGAGCGTTGAGGCAATTTACCAAGTCCATGTAGTAGGAAGTGACTGAGCCGTGACTCGGGCCTGTATCTTCTGACTCCACACCTGCCTACCACATAGAGCCACAGTGTACATTTCTTTGTTGGTAGATTGCAATTTGAATTTCTTGCTATTTATTTTCAAAAGTAAAACAGAGCATTTGCTCATTTTTTCCTTCTTATAATACAACAAGAGCCTTCTGTGGTGGAGCTTTTAGCTTTGGGTGTGGCCCTTGGTTTTGTTCTGGGTACCCACAACCATTCGCAAAGAGCTGCTCAGTTCCTGCCACATTCAGCATGGCAGGCGACACCAAGTTCTCCTCGTTCCACTCACAGGGGCTGGTGGGTGGCCAGACCACAGCTCTGAGCACCTGCTTGTGCTAGTTCGTTCCTGCTATACTAATGACAGTTGGTGCACAGGTGACTGCAAGGCTATAGCTCACCTTTATGACAATAGAAAAAAATTGCCCCCTCTGGACAGATGCAACCTTGGCCATCAGAAGTCTCTTTGAGCCAACTGGAGAAAGGTACCCCTTCCCTTGCATAGGTATAGTTCCATGCCGAGGCTGAATACCGGTTGTATTTCTGTCCCTATCTGCTTCCTGGGCCTTGGCACTGTGGCCGGGTGGGTGAGATCATAGAGCCTGGGTTTGGATCACATGATCGTAAGCAACTGAGTTACACTCTTTGCAACTTGGGTTCATTGCTTATAACTTGGGGAAAATAATTATACCTATTTCAAAGGTTCTCATGAGGATGCAATAATTTAACACACACACACACACACACACACACACACACACACACACGTTGGAGTGGTTCCTAGTTGTAGTAATGACCACATGTGTGTGAGTTAGCTGATTGTTACCAGGGCTGCAAACCCAGTTACTGGGAAGAAACAGAGTCCCCAGTTCTCACATTCCTTCTAATCCCAGGCCCCAGGCCTATTTTTACCCTTCTCTCCCTCTGCCATTCTAGAAATATCCTCTCTGATACTTCTCCCTCACAGACACCATATGACACCAGAGAATTCGCTTAGGAGCTAAGCTTGCCTGCACACATGCTTCACACATATTTGAAATCTTCTTCTGTCTTGCTAAGCGTATTTGTTAAGATAAAAGCTAAGCTGTTGAAACAAAGAAACCTAAAATTGTAGTGGTTTAAAGAAGATAGAGGTTTACAATTTAGAGTGGCCACGAGTCGCTGTTTTGGAGCAGGTGAATAGAACCTCTCTCAGAGTATCTTTCCCGTGTCCTCTCTTGTTAAGGTAGCCATGAGCCAGCCGCTATATCACTCACAGGAAATGGGGCTGATATAAAGGAACCCTGAGCCTAACACAATATTTTGACATCGTCTGGGCTCCCAGGCATCTAGAACCTGTAAACCCTTCTCACTGGTATATCCCACGGGCTGCTGGCTCCTTTTCCCCCTTCAATTTAGCAATATATTCTTTCTAGAAGTATACCCTTTGAATGTTTTTCTTGCAGTGGTTCTATCAAAGTGCATACAATAAAAAAGCCTATTTTTATTCTGAGGTCTGATTTGGTATCTCTCTGCAACAATTTTCTTTTGTGAGCATTAGAGTTGACAATAAATGTTCATGTGGTAGGAGACGGCAGTGGAGAGAAGGTCAATAGTTGTGATTGTTTATGTTATTAGCTGTAAATAGAGCTGGCAAAATGAACTCGTTATCCTGAAGAAGTGACATCATTGTTGATTGTGCACAAAAAAAAGTGTAATGTGCATATAGAGAAAGCACAGACTTCACATTTGTAGAGTCCTTATTTTGCCATCTGTTCTTTAATTTTTCACTCAAAAATCTCTGACAACGAGCATTTCTGCCTGGTGTTGGGGGTTGTTGGTGCCATTGTGCTCATTCCCCAGAGCACCTGGAGCTCAGGGTTCCTGCCCCAGTTTCTCACGGGCTCACCAGCAGCTGCGTGATGCTGCACTGGGCCCTTCTCCCTGCTCTGCAACGGGCACCCCCATCCAGATACAATGTGACGCAGGGTGACCCTCTCCAGGTTCAAATGGTCTTTGGAGACATGCTGTCCCAGAAGCAGATGAAACAGAACAGTACAGAATGCTGCGTTATTCTAGATGTATGAGGAACTATGTGCTTTCTTGCACTTCACTCACGAACCCATTCATTTACTCAGTGAATGTTGATTGTCTACTTATTCTGTCTTACTCAGTGTGTTTGCCAGGATAAAGGTAAGCAACTATAACAAAGACATAAAAAAATGCAGTGACTTAAGAAAGAAAGAAGACTGTGTGCTCTTCATGGTCACAGTCTGGGTGGGCCAAGGTGGAGGGACAGCGAGGCTACAGGCGGTCACTTGGTGATCTTACTGCCCCTCTCTCCCCCAGACTCTGCCCTTGTGGTGTGTGTGGAGGATATATATAAATATATAAAGGCTGCCTCATTCACCCTTTCTGCAAAAGGGAACCTGTTTTCACAGTGCTTACACCCCACTTTGACATCCTATAAACATGTTGAAATTAAGAGATGTCATAATAATGTTTATATAAAACCTGTCATTGCGTGTGTTGTTTTTGAGAAAAGTTTAACAAAGGAAAACGTGCTTCCGCTCCAAAAGCAAGCAGTATAAACAAGTTGTTCGCATTGGACAGAAAGCCTGTGGAGGAACTGGTGAGTATTTAAGCTAATGCTCCCCAGGCTCTAACCCCCAACCCCCTAGCGGAAGGTGTTTGCATAAAAGCTCAGCCTGCCTGACTGGCACTGGGCCTTGAGCATCGATCTTGTGCGCCTCTTTGGAGAATGATGAACTGGGTTTCGTAGACTGTGGCACGCAGTGTGGAAGAGATTCTGACCTCATCCTGTAGACAAGAGAAAGAAGTCTTGCTAGCCAAGGTCCCTGACACAGCCCTTGGGGGTCAGCAGTGGAGGAGGTAGAGAAAGGTTGACCAGACTGATGACAAGGTTGTGCGTGCCTATCACGTATCCCCGCCAACTCTCTCCCTGCATGTCTCGTTGAAGTAAATAAATATAAATATGGTGTTAACTCAGTGTGTACGTGTGATTAGATTTTCCTTTCATACTGACTACACTTTGACATCCTGAACCTCTGGGTTATACCTTAGGAAGGACATGGTTTTCTGAATTAATACCGGGAGTAAATCAGCCCTCTTCTATGTGGTCAAAGCTGAGTCAAGGGAAGGCTGAACTGCAAGAGGGGGAAAAGAAATAGTCCAAGATAGTAATGTCCTCTAAATAAAATAGGTGGATTATGATTATATGTATTCACCCTGCATTGATAAGAACATGGTCACATGGCCATACTAAGCTGCAAGGGATGCTGGGAAATGTAGTCTACCTGGGAGACCTATGCTGAGCCAAAACTTTATTACATGATTCAAGAAAGTGAGAAAAAATTTTGGTGGAACAATTCCTCACTTTGGCGTGGAATTTTAGTGCTCCACCAAACTCCTTTCTCAGTTTTCCCACCTTTATAAATATAGCTGGGATTTAAAATTTCCTTTAAGCGCAGTGAGGCTCCTCACACAGAGCAGTCTGCATGCTTCCTCCTCACCCCCAAAGACATGGTTGTTCCACCGCTTACAGAGCAAGTCGCATCCTGTCATTAATTGCTTTCTTCCTTGGCATACTGATTCATCGTTGCTAGGATTCAAACATTGCTATAGGTTTCAAATATGCTGGCTGGTCCCAGGCATAGCGTACTCGAGCACATGTTGAAAATGAGCCCACCATTGAATGATTAGACATCAGGAAACCATCGATTCTAGCACACGGATCACTCAGATCCTACCTGGCTTTCCAGACCTCTGTGTTAAGCCAGAAAAGAGTTATATCAAAGCAATAATGATGTCTCTCATGTATCAGTGCCGCCTACGATCAGGGCTTTGGGACTGGTGCTCTCCATGCCTTTTCTTTAATCTCTTAAACTGTGTTTCTAAGCAGTTTCTGGGATCACCTCCCAAATCCTTGTTCCTTACTCAGGAAGGAACCTAATCTATAATTATCATCTTAGATTAATTATCATTTACCCCCTGGGGCTGGGAGAAACCTGTGTAACATGTGAGGGCCCAACATCAGAGAACCCCAGGGCTCTGATAGGCAGGAAAAGGGGAAAGCTGTTGGGTGGGCAACTAGCCATGACCACCTCACATGTCTTCAGCCAAGTCTGGTTTTTTATGTTCCGATTAATGAGTAGCTAGCTGTTCCCACACTCTTGAAGGCATCTCTCTTACATTTCACAATTGTCTTGGGACACAGATGACACTCCTGTCAGGCCGAGACTGCTGGAATGGTTACCAGGTCTGCTCACCTGAGAGCGAATCAGAGAGCACACTTCGAACGGGCCCCATGTGGCCACTCAGATAGAACCCGCTTGCTTGACAGCCCTGCAAGTCCTCAGGCCAGACCAGGTGGGCTGCTGGGCTGATGCAGACCTGAATGGGGCACAGTGAGCAGCCAAGCTGCCCCTGCTCTGCGTCACTTAGCTCTCTGCCGAAGCCTCTTCCTCAGGGCTACTATGTTCTGTTGTAACTGTCTGCTTTTCAGGCTGTCTTGGAGGTTTGGGGTCTAGTCTCCTGTTAGACCATCTATAGCCTTTGCTCAGCTTGTAAAATGCTTCCCCCTTTGGTTAGCTGCAGCCTCACAGATAAGCTTGGCTAGTAGAAGAAGGCACTGGGAGTGTAGCAGGGTCAGGGCCATGACCCGGGAGCAGAACTCTGGCTGAATTTCGTGCCCCATCCTCCTCTGCCCCACAACGGGCCAGGCACTCAAGCTGTGCAAGCACACACAGCAGCCCTTGAACATTTATTTAACCTCTTTGAGCCTTATTTCTTCCTGTGTAATAGGGTGGTTTTAACATGGCGTCAGCTCAGTACTTTTATGGGGATCAAACTGATGGAACGTGGAAAGGAAGGTCTCTGTTGTCAGATTGCACTGGGTCCAAATCCTAACTCTGTTTTACTAAGGGGTATGGCTTTGGGTGGGTTACTAAATTCTCTGAGCCTCACTTTCCTCAACTAGGAACAATAACAGTGCTTACTTCATTAGGAAGATCAAATAAGATATTACATCTGGAGTATATAGAGTGTGGCACATATCTACCACTCAGTCAATGTTAGCTATTATTACGTTTTACTTTTATGTAAAGTTTCCTAACATACAGTAAGTGATTAAAAAAAAAAAACCCTGTCAGACAATAGATAAATGAATGTGGAATGAGCTGAAGCAGGCTCTTCACTTGTGAGGGAGCGGCCTTGGCTTGTACCCAGGAATTCATTTGTTAACTACCCCCGTCCACCCCCTGGGGGCCTAGATTTCCTCTCAAGCTTCTGCCCCTTGGCACCCACACTAACCAACCTTGGTGCTCCTTGTCTGAGCACAGCAGTTTGCACAGAGGTGGGCTAGGACCAACCGTGGCCACTTGGAATCACCTTTGAATAATGACATGTCCTTGCCCACCTCACGGAGAGAGGCTGCCATGGCCGTTTGCTGAAAAAGAAGCAGAGCTGAGAGGTGGAGAGGAGTCACAGAGCCTTAACATCATTGTTTTAACCCTGGATTGAGCCATACCTGCAGCCACCATAGCACTTGAACTTTCCTGCTAGACGGTCCTATTCAGTATTATTATTCTACTGAAGGTACTTTGACTCGAGTTTCTCTCACTTGGAACGGAAAGAACCACCTTACTCAAGGTTCCATACGTAAATGTAACTGGAAAATGATACAACTGAATGTTTGATAGATAGTAGTAACTATACTTGTAGTAGAGACACCATCTATTGAGATTTACTAGATGCCAGGCACTGTTTCAAATGCTTTGCATGTGTCAACTCACTTAGGCCTTACAACTGATTGAGGCAGACTCTGTTAGTTCTGTTTTACAGACAGGAAAACTGAGTTACAGAAGGGCTTCTTGGCTAGTGATTTCAGGTTTAGGATTCAAACTTACACGTTCAAGGGAGCAATGGGCCATCCAAAAAGCTTAGCTTGTAATGTTTTGCAAATAATGCTAACATGCCTAAATGTTTTTGAACTGCATTTGAAAAGAATTATTACTAGAGCTAGTTTATTTCAGAAAATAAATAATACTGCACATAGTAACGTGTTGTATTTGGCCAGAAGGGCATTCCTGCAGTTGCTTAATTACTTTATTTACTACCTGTGACACTCAGGGATATTTAGCTGTTCACACAAATGAAATCCCCCCCATAAGGGACAGAGGTAAGTGACCGGTGAGAATGTAAAGTGGGCTCTGAAGGGGATTCTAAAACTCCCAAATCTGTTCTGTGCTAGGAATGCTCTTGAAGAGGACATCAGTTACAGTATGCTGATTTCCAAAGAGGTCAGTCACATCACGTGGTGCTCACAGTTTATTATTCTTTCTTTTAAGTCTGTATCTGACAGAGGCCAGGCATCACGGCAGTTGAGTTAGGGAGTCTGGTCACTCCCGCTGGTGTCTGGAAGGTGAGTTGGCCCTACAGGCAAGCCTGAGAGAGGCTAACTCCAGAAACATCAGGTCAAGACTGCGGAAGAAATGGCCCATTGACGTGGCCTGTACTCGGCCGAACACTTCCAGGAGCCTAACAGAAGGACGGCTAAGGACAAGCGGCAGGAACAACTTCCACCTCTCACATTCCTAGAGACCAAATCTCATAGAGGCATTTACTAAGGAATAAAGATATTTACCCAAATGTTATGGAAATCATTGGAAACACTGCAAAAAAGTTGAAAAAAAAGTACAACATGTACTCATCATCTTTATTCAACAACCGTTAACATTTTGATATTTTGTTTTGGATGGGTGTGTTTGTGTGTGTGAGTGTGTATATATATATTTAGCCATATATATATTTTAATATATTTAGCCATATATATATGGCTAAAAAAAATTATGTACTTTTTTTTTAAGCATTACCCTTTTGAAGAGAACAGGCCAGCTGTCTTGTAGAATGTTCCAGAATCTGGATTCACCTCCTTGTTTTCTCATGGAGCCATTTACCTCATTCCTTTTGCCCAGGCATTTCCTGACAGCTGGAAGGTAGGTCCAGAGGTTTGACACGATTTAGGTGACACATATGTAGCATGAATACTGCATAGATGGCCCTGTGTACTTCACAATGCATCTCATCAGGAGTCACATCGCGTCAAGCGGTCCTTCTGTGACTGACACTGAATGTGCCCACCAGGCTCGGGTGTTAACTGCTAGAGCTTTCCATTGAAGTGCTATTTTTCTTCTTCACGATTAGATATCACAAAGGGCTAACCTAGCCCCCTGCACGTAGCCTGACAGCAGCAACCTCTCACCCAATGGCTTATTCACAAAGACAACAGCCTTAGCTACCCTGCGTACTTGAGAGCGACTCAGGACGGCTTCGTGGCGCCATCTCTAAAATGCCTTCAACAGACTTTTTAAAAATTTGTACTTATAAATTCTAGGTTGCAAGTGTTCATTTGGCTCTTCTTCATATACAGTGAGCTCTTGCTCAATGCTGATAGAGCAGTTCCGCAAATATGAGTACACACTTCCTGTCAAGGACAGCTGGGAACATTTACCCTTAAACATCCCATGGGGTAGCGGAGGAATCCACGCTGCTATGGAAACCTCCTTTCCCTCCCACCAGCACCCAGAGTTTTCGCAATGATTCACAATGTAGATAGGCTTCCAGCCAGCACGCACGCCAATGTGTTCTCCTGATACAGGGGGTTTCAACCCTAACTATCCATGTGAGTCATCTGCGGAGCTTTCAACTGTACCTGGCCCTCCTCCAGACCATTTGGATCGTAGTCTCTGAGGGCGAGGCCAAGCAGAAATATATTCTAAAAGCTTTCCAGAGGAGTGTGTTGGGCGACCCTGGCGGGGATCATTGAAAAAGAAGTCACTTCAAAAAGGAAAAGTAATTATAATGTCACCATTTAATGTAAGACATTACTTTAAGTCCTCAGTAAATGTCATCAACAGGTTCTTTTAACTGCAGAGAAATGACACGTAAGGAAACCAATTTTACCATATTGATATAAACACGAGTTAAGTTCCCATGGTATCTCATCGGCTTTGCAATGAAATAACATTGCATGAAATGAAGACATTTGAGGACCTGCTCTGTAGACCTTCCTCCAGCAAGGTGGTTGCCAAACTTTGCTGCGCTTTATACTAATGGCTAGGTTACACCCAATACCAATTAAATGGGAATGGCTGGGCATGGCACCAGGTGGCAGAATGTTTAAAGATGCCAGGTGATTCAGTTTAACAGCGAAGGCCTGGAACCAGCGGCTGTCTTCCAAAGGGACAGCTGTGCTTTGCTTGAAAGAACATGGACACGGGAATGAAATAGCCCTGTCACTAGCTACGTGTATAATCTCTTCTAAATTTCCTTACTGGGAGAGTGGGACTAATAATGCCAACTCAGTTTTGTTGTCTGAGGTGAATGAGAATATACGAGCTAGCACAGAAAAGTTAGTGCGCATGTTATCCCTGTATTAGTTTCCTACGGCTACTGTACCAATTTACCACAAATGTAGTAACTTAAAACAACACGAGTTTATTACCTTACAGTGCCGGTAGCGAGAAATCCGAAAGGTTCTCCCTGGGCTAAAATTCAAGATATTGGCAGGGCTGCATTCCTTTCTGGAGACTCTAGGGGAGTATGTTTTCTCACACTTTCCGGCTTCTGGAAAGCCACCTGCATTCCATGGCTTGTGTCCCCTTCCTTCTTCAAGGCCAGCAACGGCCAGGAATCTTCTCACATTGCATTATTCGGACTCTTCTACCTCTGTCTTCCACATTCAATGACTGTTGTGATACACTGAGCCCGCCCACAGAACCCAAGATAATCTTACCGTAAAACAGCTGCTTAGAACTGTCATTTCCCTTTGCAGAATAACGTAACATATCCACAGACTCTGGGCCTTAAAACGTGGGCATCTCTTGGAGGCTACTATTTTGTCTACCACACCCTCAATAGCCTGTCCCTCTGATCAAGATACAAAATGTATTTGTAGGTTTATTTCAGTCTATATCCTACAAATACATGAGACTCTGTTGATGTTTTATTAACATCGTGCCAACTAAATGATCCCTCCTACAGGCCTTGTTTCATTATTTGTCCCACAGAGAAGTCCCTCTCCAGCTGCTATGTTAGAGGGCCAGGCTTAGGCACCCGTGTTTGTGTCACATGATCCTTGCGCACAGCCCACAGCAGATGTGACCAGGTGTGGCCCCGTGACCCAGGGGGAGTCAGTGAATTGGCTTGTCCACACCTCATTACAATTTTTGTTAAGAAATTGAGGTCAGGGGCACAGATAATTCTGATTAGTTGTTGCTGCACACTGGAGCCAAAAAGGACTGTAGAATCAGAACTGGAATTGGCATTGTAGTAATTCAATGACACGTGCAAGTCAGAGTTTTGGGGGAGGAAGAGCTAGGGCATATGCAGGAGGAAGAGGGCCTGCAGACAGCTGAGCACATGAACAGAGGGAAGCTGAGATGCACGATTTTTCAACCCCCAAAAGGGAGGTGCTTCAATTTTTAGAGAATTCCTGTTCCTATGACTTCAGCTATATTTTGGGAAATAGTGTTTTGAACAAGTATTAAGAAGTAGAACTTGTGACAACAAAGAGAATTAAATTAGTTCTGAAGATTTTTATAAAGTCATCACAGTTTTCTCTTATCCATGTAATGGGGAAAACAGAGAAAAGAAAATGAAAATTAATCTTAAAATCTCATCATACTAATGTTCCTGATCTTCTATTTTTTACAAATAATGACATAGAAAGTTCTATAGTGAGGGCAAGTATGTCAGTTAGAAATGTTTTTGGCAAAAATTAGCAGCAAAACCAGTTTATGGCAGCTGAACTCAAAGAACATTTAATTTTACTTAACAAGAAGTCTGGATGTCACTCCAGGGTATGTTCTGAGCCTTCTTGATGTCATCAAATACCCTGCCCAAAGAAGGACATTCTCAGTTATTGGTTTCTCATTCTTGTTTTCCTTACCTCATGGTCATAAGATGGCTGCTGCAGCATTAGGTAGCTTGGCTTCACATCACCTTTCCAAGATAGAGTGAAGATGGGGGTAGTAAATAAAGACTTTATCCCTCTGAGGTTGGATCATTTTAACTGAGATGGGAACTTCCCAGCCAACAACCCCCTACATCTCTTTGGCCAGGAGGGCTCAGATGTCCACTTCTAACATAACACTTTCAAAGGGGCAACATGATGGTTTAGACGCAACACAATTAATTGCCTGTGACTGGAATTGGTGCCTCCCTTTTTGAGATGAATGGATTTCCACTGGACGATATGTTGTTAGCAGGAAAGAAGTGGGGTGACTGGTTTTGGGTAGACAGCAAACCGTCTGCAATAAACAAGCAGTGACAGGGCTGAAAGGAGGAAGAAGAGGAGCAAGAGGACTTAGGAAACTACAGATGTCTTGGTTTTGCAATGAAGGAGCTCAGGCAATGCCTATTACAGCAGCTCTGGCTGAGGCTGCTGGAGCCACATCAGAAATGCGTTTTTCCTGCGTTCTGAAGGAATGTTCTGGGCTGAAGGCCTTGCTTGGGAGTCACTCTCAGCTCTTCAAATGCTTTTTGAGAAATTCCTGTCAAGGGGAAATGGCAGTTAACATAGATTTTGTGGCTCTTCTTTCTTCCTCTCACCCCATCCTAAGTAATTCAACCTAAACACAAAGTCCAACCCATATCTACCAAAGTTTCCCCCATGACTATCACCAACTCAATGGTTTTATTTGTTCATCTTAAAATAATATCAACTTTTTTCAAAAACAAACAAACAAACAAATAAACATGTTTTTTGGTAACTGTAACTTTCCTGGTACCCTAAAGTACATGCTTGCTCTCTATTTTGAATAAAACAGTATTATTCATGGGAGTTCTCTAGCCTTGTGTGTCATGCTTGGAACCCAGGGTAATACTAAAAAAGTAGTTTGCCATCTCAGAGTTAATTCAAACCATCAAAGGACCACATTTGTCAAGGCAAGTCTCTAATCAAGTTTGGTAGCTGCGTCAAGATATGTAAAACACATAGAATACTGCTTGACTCATAGTGAACTCCATATAAAGTTTTTGTTGTTGTTTTAGATCTCAAAACTGGTGAAATTAAGAGAGATCACACAATTTAGCGAAAGACAGCCTACTAAAGAGAGAACAGTGGAAAGAAGGGAAGGGTAAGAGAACTAACACTTTTAGATCATTCTCCCTATCTATTCCAGTTGTAGGAAAGATAATATGCACACATGTGTTATTGCATTTAATCCTTACAGCCAACCACATGAAGTAAGTCTTATCATGGTTACTTGACCAGTGAGGGAACTGGAGCTAGAAACCTGGAGTGACTCATGCAAGATAACAAGTTAGTGAGCAGTAAACCTGACTCAAACCTGTCTCAAGAGTCACGCTTTTCTTCTTTCTTTTTCTTTGATAGATTCATAGGGCAAAAATATTTGGTACCTGGATAAAAGCATTAGCTGTTTATAAAAAAGGGCACTAATCCACTTAAGTTGGATAGCTGTTGATGCCCTTAGAGGCGAATAATGGTATAGCTTTTTTGGATAAATGTTGTTGATCGTTTACAGCCTTGGAGTTCGAAAGCTAAAAAATGTGATTACTGTCCTCAGAGAACTTAGAGACCAGTGGAGAAACAGAAATGCAAAGAAGTGGTTAGTATTCAGCCTGATGACAGCTACAATGGCCATATATTCAAAATAAAGGTGGATCATGGAAAAAGATATCCCTACCTGGCAGGGGATTAGAGAAAGAGGATTGGCTATAATGTTGACATAAGACGCTGGCTTAAGGACAAATAGGAGTTTGCCAGGCAGCTGGCTGGTGGGAGGGCACTCTAGGCAGAGAGGGCAGCCTGTGGAAAGGCAGGGAGGTTTACGAGAGCTCTGGGAATTACAAGCAGTATTTCAGGATTGATGACTTATGGAATTTAAAGATAAGAGTGGCAGGAAATGAGTCCCCAGGGGAAAGTAAATGCCCAATCCCTCTAAAAAGATTTAGCTTTCATTTTTTTAAAGGATAAAAATACTAATTATGTGGCAATGTGGTGTCGCCCAAGAAGAGATGATATAGAAGCATAGAGATCCAAAAGCAATTCATAGTTTCAATGTTCATGCCTGAAAAAGATTGGAGATGACCTAATGTCCGCCAATCAAGGATTGGTTAAATAAATTTTGCATGTACATAAGTGAAACACAATGCAGCTATTAAAAAAGGACGAGGAAGATTTACAGTGTCCTAGATCAGGTTCACTAGAAAGCAAGGCTAGTAATTTACTTGGGAGGTACAAGCCCAGGATGGGTGAGGCAGAAGAGAAGTGAGTCGAGAGACGTGCGATGTGATGCAATGTGTTCCCATGCTGATTAGATCAATGGGTTGTAAAGAGAGAGCGTTTCAGGTGGGCTCTCAGTAGGAACCATCATCTCCGAGCAGTCCACAGAGGAGAGAGGGGAGGGAGATGCCAACTGTTGGGCTCCTCCTGGCTCTGTTTTCCAAGTGGTGGAGCTTCGCTCTCCTTGGCTGTGGCTTCTTGGTTCTTTGGTGGCACACAGGAAGCTGTGACTGACACTTGTAGTGTGATGTTTAAGTCAGGTCCCAGACTGATGGAGCAGCCAAGCACAGAAGGACTGACCAGGACAGAAAGGGGGAACCTGCTGAGGGAATTTTAAGGAGCATATAAAGATTTGTATCCTAATATAGCTGCCAGGCTATAAAATCTGGAAACATTATTTAATCATATATTTTATACCAATAAGCTATACACACACACACACACACATATATATTTAAAGATTTTGTTTATTATTTATTTTTAGAAAGAAGGAAAGGGAGGGAGAAAGAGGAAGAGAAACAGTGATGTGAGAGGAAAACGCTGATCAGTTGCTTCTTGTACACACCCCGACCTGGAACTGAACCCACAACCTAGGCATGTGCCCTGACCCGGAATCAAACTGGTGACAGGATGATGCCCAGCCCACTGAGCCACACCGGTCAGTGCAAGCTATATTTTAAAAAACATGTTCATTGCGTTTCTAGACTTGACGGTCAGCTATATTTGGGAGTAACAAGACGAGCTCCCGAATGGGCTCTAAATGAAAAAACAAGGTACAAACAAGTGCGTACAATATGCTAACATTGGGCAAAATAAAGATTATTTGTGTGATTATTTATTTCCACATAGAATTCTTCTGGAAGGAGACACTAGAAACCAATCTCATTGTTTGTCTTTGGGAAGACCAACTGGGTGGCTGGGGAATGAGTAAGGGGGAAAGTCACTTCTTACTGTATACCTTTTTGGACTTCTCTAAGTTTATACCATGTCAAACTGTTATTTATTAATGTAAAAATGCACATTATCCTGAGGAAACCATTATTAATATTAGGAGGATAACACTGGCAGTACAAAAGAGGATTTTGAAGGTCACTTTTTAAAAAAAGATTTTATTTATTTATTTTCAGAGAGCGGGGAAGGGAGGGAAAAAGAGAGGGAGAGGAACATTAATTGGCTGCCTCTTGCACACCCCTAACCAGGGACCGAGTCCGTAACGCAGGCATGCACCTTGACTGGGAATTGAACCAGCGACCTTTTGGTTCACAGGCCGGCGCTCAGTCCACTGAGCCACACCAACTAGGGCGTGAAACTTATTCAACTCAACAAATATATATCAGAATCAGGATAGCAGGGTAGATGCTGAAATAAATGTGGCAGACCCTCCCCTTTGCAGACAGAGTTTACCATCAAAAAGAGAGGGCAATTAGACAAGTGACGGTAGCTATGTGGGCTCTGGCGCCTTAACCAAGTAAAGACAACAAAACCTTGCTCAGAGTACATATTCTTTAGTGTAAAGAAGTTATTTTTTGTGGCAAAAGCTTTACATAGCAGGCCTCAGCATCTCACCTTAAATTGTTGGTGTTGAGCTACGACAGGGGTGCACACACTTTTTCTGCAAAGGGCAGATAGTAAACATTCTAGGCTTTGCAGGCCAGCCAGTCTCTGTCACAACTCCTCCACTCCGTTGCAGCATCAAGCATCCATGGCCAATCCCCAATGAGCATGGCCGTGGGCCCATAAAACCCCTGGGAGCTTTCCAAGTCGATTGTAGGTTCCAGTGGAATGTTGTATGTCATATAATTTATATATGTCATGAAATATTATTTTTCTTTTGATATTTTTTTCCAAGCCTTTAACTTGCAGGCTAGAGAGAAGTAAGCAGCAGGCCCCATTTCACCAGCAGGCTACGGTATGCTCACCCCCAAGCCAAAATATTGCTCCCATGTTACAATTCCAGCTCCATTCATGTAAAATCTCAGCTCCTCTGAACAGTAGCTGGCACTGTGGGCCAGCTCTACAGGCCTCCTTTACGGTTCTGTTACTGACAGCTTGATTTGCATTGCATTTTGCTTTAACTTTGTGTCTGTTCTCTTGTCCTCTGCCACACTTACTCTTGCTGCACTGTGTGCTGTTTCGAAAGAGAAGATTTAATTCCTCAGTGACTGCTGGTTAATTCATTTCTGGATATTAGACCCGCTTTTATCAGCCCCATGCCATATGCCATATGGAATATCATTATGTGCTTCCTAGAGCTTCTGTTATTGCCATCTGTCGGTGACTTCCTGTGTGGCTCCTCTGGTACCGGGGGACTCATCTGTCAGAAAGGCTTCTATGAAGTAAGTTTCAAAAACCCAGTTCTAACATCTGCCTCTGAAGTTAGGTGTATATTGTCAAGGCTTAAACATTGGAAACACATTAATAATGATCTCTATTGTGAAGCCACAGTCGAAAATTAGAAGAGCGTATTGTAGTCCGTCACCAGGGTAACACCCAGACGGAAGCACTGCCAACCCTGCAAACCCTCCACACGTAAATTGCTAAAATCTCCTATTTTGAGAACTCTCACATGTTAGTCAAAACCTTGGCATTCTGCCTAAACTAGGCTCTGTTCTCAAACACACCCAGAATTTTCCATCTTAATGGTAGGAATTATATTCGTTCATTTTGTTTTTATGTCCCAGTATCTAATGCAACACCTAGCACTTAGTAGGAGTTTATCGAATTTGTGTTGACCTTAACTGAAATGGTGAATGAACCCCGTGAGTGTGTAGGCCCTATCTCCATGCAACAGCGATGACAGGATTTCTACTCAAGGTGACACTGGTGCTTGATTGCAAAGAAAATGAATTGTTTGTTATGTTGCCTTGGTGACTGATTATGAATATATATAAAAATGCATATCTATGTCACAAAGATGAAGGAGATACTCAGAATAAAGCATTTTTAAATCTTCAGATAAAGGCATAGTGTAGATCCAGTTTTGAAACTTGGGATAATAGGGGTTTTATAAATTGTTGTGACATGTTCCTTAACACTAATTATCAGTGTGTTAATGAGATAGATATTTCACATCTGTTTAACTTCTCATCAGATAATTTAGAAATTTTATAGAAAATTTTAAATTTCACTTTTTCCATATAGGAAATTCTTGAACATTGAAATTATTAAAACTGGCTACTAATGAAGGATGATGATGAATTATTTTGATAAGAGTTAATAAATATCTGAAGTGTGCTCAAACTGCTTTAACATCTCTAGTCAGTTTCTGTCAACATACTGTGACACTGGTTTGTCTGCTCTGAGTATTGGTAAGATAAAATATAGAAGCACTTTAGATTTATCCTCAGTAAGTAGTGCTTTAACTAATCTAACCTATATAATATCTAAACTAACAAGAAAGAAGCAGCTCATTTTTCCCATTGAAAACTTTAAATATATGCATATAAGTGTTTGTTCAAAATGTTTGTCCCTTTGTATAGAAGTGTTTAACAGGAGAAATTACTTTCCTTTATAACCTTTTTTTGGCTCTGATTGCTGTGAGCAGTGTGTATGTGTGTGTGCGTGCATGTGTGTGTACGCGTGTGTGTGTGGTTTGTAGACTTTTGGGGGTAGAAAGAAGGATTAGGTGATACATAAACTGATTCCAGCCAAGTGAACCATGTAACACTCTTCCTACCTTGAAGCCTGAGGAGTCACTGGCCCAGAAACTTCAAACAGGTTCTGGAAAAGAAAAAAAGAAAAAAAAACAGAGAAAGAGAGAGGAAATGAATATTCTTCGTAAGTCACCAACAAAAACCCATTCAACAGACCAGGTGTGCCATTTCATAACATCAAGCAAGAAAGCAACTTCAAAAATTAATGTATAAAGATAACCACTCTCAACAGGCTCATAGATACAGAGAACAAACTGGTGGTTGTCAGGGGGGAAGGAGTGTGGCTAGGTGAAAAAGGGAAAGGGATAAAGAAGTACAAATTAGTAGTTACAAAACAGTCCCAGGGATGCAAAGTACAGCACAGGGAATATAATCAATAATATCGTAGTAACTATGTACGGCGACAGACTTATGGGAGGAGAGGGGCACTTTGTAAAGTATAAGATTGTTTAACCATGATGCTATACACCTGAAACTAATATAATATTGAATGTCAACTCTAATAGGAAAATAAAAAAAATTTAAAAGATAACCACTCAGTTGTGAAGAACAACAGAGACATCTCTCATCCTCAGGAAAATGTAGAATTAAGAAGATAAATGTTCAAGGGAATGGAGCACCAAATGTTCATATTTTAATGTGGAGGAATCCACACAGACCTGGGATAGCGGCACAGACACCTCCACCTCTTCTCTGCCTCTCTCTCCCTATGTCTCTCTCCGAGGGATTTTCTGAGGTCCCCAGGAAGGGTTAAGAACTTTGGCTTCGGATTTGAATGAGCAGGTCCTTTAATGTGCCACCATCGCTTCCAGAGCTGTGATCTGTAATACGTTCTTGGCTTTTCTCAACCTCAGATTTCTCCTTGCTATACAAGTGCCCACATGCAGAATGTTAGTTCAAAATAAGTGCTTAATGGAGAGCAGCTGCTCCAGTTGTCTATTGCTGGGTAACAAACCACTCCGGACTCTGTGGCGTATAACAGCCTTTTCATTAAGCTCATGGATTCTGTGGACCAGGAATTCAAAAGGGGCACAGCAGGAACAACTCTTCCATTCTCCACAGTGTCTGGAGTCTCATTTAGAATGAGACAAAGTTATTGGAATTTACTGGAATGGCTGGGGGTAAATTGAATGGGTGGAGGTTGGAGTCGCTGGCACTGAAGGATCCACTTCCAAGACGGCGTCTTCACTTACGCATCTGAGGCCTGGGCTGGGCTGCTTCAAGAATGCGGCCCAGCTAGGACTGACTGTTCCTGGACTGTGGACACAACACCTCCTCATGTGCTTTGGGCTTCCTTACGGCATGTCAACCTCAGGGTAATCAGACGTCTTGCTGGCAGCTCAGAGCTGTTATCAAAAGTGACTGTGACAGTTTTAAAACATGACCTCAAATTCCAGACACTCCTTCCATAAAAAAAAAAAAATCTCTGATGAGCCTTTCAAGAAAGGAATACATCAATACCATAAAACCTCCAGAAGTCTGCCATCTACTAAATGAGTAATGCAGTAGGAGGAGGAGTCATAGAATAAATTATTAGAATTCCTTGAGATGGGCAATGTAAAAATTTGGGATTTAAAGATTTAGGTCTGGTCCCTAAGATCCTTGGCTCATAGTGATTGTTGGGTCTGTCCCCAACTCTCCCTGCCTCCTCCCACCATATATTTCTTGATCCAAAAGCCTTCTCGGCTACTGCTCTGACGCCTTGTCCGCCTCCGACCCAGGCTGTCTGCTCTCTTCTGAGGCCACAGTAATGGGAGGCCAGAAAACACGGGTAAGCTGTAGGGATTTGTGTGCAAATGCAAAGAATGATGACAGGAGTAGAGACTGCTATAACATTTACTATAAGATTAACACCAAGTAAAACGGTGTTCGTTTCTTTAAACAGAAATAGCGCGAAGATGCTGAAGACTTTAAATGTATAGTGCTGCCATTTTGCACACTTGCATACCTTCGTATATTGGATAATAGTTCTTTTAAGAGAGATGCCATTCACTCTATTATTTCTCTTCTTCCTGGCAGGCGTCACTGGCTTATATGGCTAGCTAGTGAACCATGAAAGGGCATTTCTGTTGTGATTTATTAAAAGACTGATTAGCTTCAAAGAGTTAAGGTATTTCCCTCTCTGCCTACTGAACTCACTGTGGCAGGGGGAATACTAGGAATGTAGACAAGGTCACAGGCACTTGACAATGCTGCCTTCTGGTCACCTTGGGCACTCCTGGCTAGGCTCGGCTCTTTTTTCAGGTGACTATTTGCTGTTTAGCCAGAAGAATCAGGAAACTGATTGGGCAAGTCTGCGCAAACCATCACCACATCTGAGGACGGACCCAGCGCCCGGGAACCCAGCATCTGTCATCAGGAGAGAATTGGCAGTGGCGAACCCAGAATTCAATGGGCACCTTTCCCTTAGCTTTGTTTTTGTGTGTTCTCTTGGCACGCATTAATTTTGCCCCTCAGCTTGTTAAGCACCTGCACTTAGACTCTTCTTTTTTTACTCTGTAATTTTCATGGCCATTCTAATTGAGCTTCATAAAAATCTCCTCCAATCCTGTAGGCTTTTGGACATTGTCTCTCTGTTTGAGGTCAGGTTTAGGAGCTTCTCCCACATTCATTTTTTATGTTGGAAGCTGTTTTGGAATTTCTCTGGAAACCACACGCTGAGTCAGAATGAAACCATTTTAGAACATCTCCCTAAACAGAACACGGTAGGAGAGTTAATCCATCCAAAACCATGCTGAGGAGCAAGGTTTGACCACCGTTCAATTAAATATGGGGCTTGTTCTGCTGAGCGGACTGTACGGGCCGAGGACAAGAACTGAATTGCTTTGGGGACTTTTAGAAGCTGCTTATACTGGAGCCGGCATAGAGCGCTGAGGGGCCGTGAAAAGAGGGGACAGAGACTTGGTCAGGAGGACACAGAAGGAAGAGGCTGGAAAGAGAGCAGAGAGCTAACAGAGGAGTATAATTAAGCTTAGATGAAAGGCGTGATGTAATTTTTATAAAATGTATTTCTTAAGAGATACAGGGAAGAAAAACACTGTGAATATTTATACTGATGCATTTACTTTAACAAAGATGCTCTTTTGACAACAAGTAAGTTATTTTGAGTATTATTCTCATAGGGAAAAAGGGGCAATCTTAAATGTTTGTTATATTTTTAGCTTTTTATAGGCATGATTTTTTATCTTCTTTACATTTTTTATCTTTCTCAAACTCGGCATGTATTAATTTTGCAATCAGAAGAGTGATGTTATGCTGAACAGTCAACCTTTATTTGGTCAGTTATATATTTTGTCTTGTTTACATTACTTTTGTAAGGATTTTCAGTTACATCATAATAAGTGCCTTCCATCTATTGACGCAGCATCTTTCTTCCGAGGACCTTCAGCATCATCTATTTAGACCTTATAAGAATCCTAGATGACATTTTTCCCAGCACCGAGTGCTATATAGAACAGAAGATGGAAAGGCTGGCAGATTTTAGTCTATTTGACAGACTGAAAAATGTGGTTCTGGGGATCAGCAGTGATTTCGTGCAGGGCTGAGCAGAGAATACATAAGCTGGGACAAGTCCCAAGAAGCCCCAAATTGTAGTTGCATAAGCAGACGTCTAAACCTGCTGTCCAGAACGTCTGCATCAGTGTAAAGTGATGCCTTAGAGCCAGTCAACGAGCATTGACGTTTGTAGTATAATGTATGACTTTTTACAGGGAAATGGTTGAGACTCAAATGCAAGTGGAAAGAGTGGTTCAAAAGTGTTTTTATTGCTTTTAATATATGATGACATTTATTTGTTGGAAAACCCACCAATTTATTTGTGATTAGTACAGTGCATAAAAGAGCCTGCCCCGTTGTATTGGGTTGACCAAGAAGTCCATTACGTTTTTTCTGTACAATGACTCTAATAGTGCTTAGCTGTCTTTAACTTCATTCAAAACAATTTTGTTAGATTGTACTGTGACAGCTGTCATATCAGCATTCATTTTTTAAAAAATTATCAAAATTGGTGAATTTTTGTGCAGCCATTAATACTGAAGATGGAAGAAAAGACACATTTTTTGCATATTATGATTTATTATTTCAAGAAAGGTAAAAACAATTCAAATGCAAAAAACGTTCTGTGCAATGTATGGAGAAGGAGCTATGACTGATCAAACATGTCAAAAGTGGTTTGCAAAGTTTCTTGGTACTTTTGCCATTTTGGCCAGATAATTCTTTGCTGTGGGGCTGTGTTGTGCATTAGATGTTTAGCGGCACCCCTGGCCTCGACCTATTAGAAGCCAATAGCAGAAAAGAGCTGAGGTACTCAAAATATACAAATCAAAGTTATGGTGAAAATGAAAAATGCGTCTTTTATTTTATGGAAAAAAACGTAATAGACTTTTTGGCCAACCCAACATCTAGTTTGCAATGTGTTATTAAATCAGTATCTCTAATAGAGATATTCTGTATTAAAATTTAAAAAGTTTCCTATGATCTTATCATTTTAACTAGATACAAACTTGATTTCCATATATGATATGGCAAGGAAACTAAGAATCATTTATTTGAGTCCTTGACTATAGTATCTTTTACTAGATGGCAATTATAATTGTTATGTTTCAAGTCCCCGGAAAACCTTTGTTTTTGCTGAGTTAAACAGTTTATATTCAAATTTATCATGGGAAACCAGAATATAAGTGGGTAAAAAATAATTTCCACTTATTGTTTGAGAAGATAATAGTCAAACATAGATTCATTTGAATCTGAACAAATCTCCAGTGTATACTAAAATTATGTAAAGTTATTTTCTTATCTTGTAAACTTTAGAGTGAGTCACTGCAATTCTAGAAAATGAAACTTATGGCATGATCATAGTGTTTACAGATTTTGGTGGGAAGTTGATTTTGTGTCTACCCTCAAATAATGCATGTTTTTAGAGCACATAAGAATAGTCTTATTAATAACACTGAAAAGTACCCTCAACCAGGCATTTTGGAGATTGGCCAAGGGCACTTTTGAATGATGTGTATTTTTCTGATTCCCGTGCAGTAAATTCAGTAGCTCAGCATTTCCTCATCATCGCTGCTTGTTCTATCAGTGTGATCTTGTTCCCAAGAGCCTCTCATCAATAACTGACACTAGAAGGGGGTGAGGTTGACTAGGGTACATGGATGATCCTATGTTACTCATTTTATGATATAGTTACGGACCTTGGAACCAGGAATTACTACACCACCAGAGGCACCAGAGGTCCCCTTGGTAACATTTTGAATCATGAATTTTAAAAGAGCGTGCATTCTTAGAATGGAGAATTAGAAAAAAGAGCATTGGCACCTGGCAGGCAGGCATCGTGACCTACTGAGCCTCGAGTAACTCCACAGATCTGCGGCCCGCCATGTAACTACTAATCAGGCCCAATGGAAACATCATGGCACTGCATTAGGCTCCTAATTTTGTGCTGTCACAATCTGGTCAAGGCTCCACAGGTAAGGCTGTTCTCTCTGCTGTCAACATCAGCTGGGGCAGCTCAGATGGGCAGGAACATTTGCTCCCAAGTTGCTCACTCACATGACTGGCAAGTTGATGTGGGCTGTTTGTCTTGGTTCCCATCTAGATGAGCTTCTCTATATGGCTTGTGTTTCCTCACAATATGGTGACCGAGTCCCAGTGCTGTATGTCTCAAGAGAACTGGAAACTGTATGGGTTTTAATAATCTAGCCTAGGAAGCCCCTTTGCATTGTTGCTGCTGCATTATATTAGTGAAATAGTCACAAAGGTCCACCCAGGTTCAAGGAAAGGCTGGGGGGGCGGGGCGGTACATAAACCTTGGGGCATAAACCTTGAAGGGACAGTGGCAAGGTCCTGAATGAACATATGAAATAGGAAATATCACAGACATTTCTAGAAAATGCAATCTGGCATGCTTTCTTTTTTGCTGTGCTATTGGTATCTTACAATTAATAAAAGTTCTTCATTTTAATGACGTACAATGTGTCAATCTTTCTTTTATGGCTAATTCTTTGTGTGTGGTAGTTAAGGAAGCTTTGCCTGTATTAAAGTTACATTATTGCACTTAATCGCCTTCACTATCATATAAGGTATGTACTCATGGTACAATATTATGGGCCTCAGTTTTTATAGAAGAAAAAAATTGAAGCACAGAGAGTTAAAAACTCGCTCAAGGCCTGACTCGAGTTCATGTTTTTGTCTCTCGCTGTGATAATTCTTGTCACCCTAACACGTAGAGTGAACCCCTATTCCTGCCGTACCCATGATCAGGCCTGACATCCTAGTGTCAGAGCTGACTCTTCTTCTGGAAGCCTGTTTGCTTATCTACATTTTCCTTCCACGCCTCTGGAACAAACAGTCCTTGGAAAGCAAACTCAAGTTCCTAGATGATTTTGTGAGAAGCCATAAAGGGGAGGGCAGCTTCTTGGATGAATCAGGCTGAAATTAGGTACAAACTCAAAGGGCTTTTGTCTCTCTTTGTATTTTTGCTGTTATTGTTATTTGGTTTGGTTTAGGTGAACTGCATGATTCTAGCTCAAATGGCCCTAAAAGTGGGTCCTGTTTTTAGGATTGAATATAAATGGCTGTATGATCTGAAGCCTAACAATGAACAGGTGTGTAAGGTATGAGTCTACAACCACCTGTTCCATGTGCTTGACCAGACTGTTGTATCACATGAGCGAACGGACAACAGACAGCTCTAAGACTGTGACTGCAAAGCTTCTTCACTCATGTGAGAAGCAGGAAACCCCTGCCCGCAGGTAAGCCCACGGACAGAGTGGAGAACAAAGCTGCTCACAAGCCAGAGTGTGTCTTAGGAAGCCTGTGCGACTTTGGTAATGCCATCATACATGAACACCTGTACTTTTATCTCAAGTGTGTTACCAGGCACTTGGAAGCCTGCCAACATTTCGCAGTTGTTTCTCTCCTCACATGAACTACTGGGTAATCTATGTGACTCACTGGTAGAGGGAGGAGGCAACCCCGCCCTGTGCCAGTTCATTTTGTGGGGTTCCTGTCAGTGTAGGTAAGAGGTGAGAGGTAGGATGATACTTTATAAGATAATTATTCTTTGCCGGTTCAGAGCCTTTTCAGTCCTGAATTGGGAATGGCCCGTGACAAACCCAGTAAGCCACTTCTTTTAACTTCTAGCTTTACTTATAGTGACAATATTATATAATAGAGTTATTTTATTTACTCTCTGGTTGCTTAATGGCAGACTAAAGAAAACATCCTGACATCGAACGAAAATATAGACTCTGATCAGAACCAAATGGAAAAATGGCTAATATTTATTCAGTGCTAGCTCTGTGCCAGGCAGTTTTCTAAGTGCCTTACAGTATTAACCAGTTCAATTCTCATAAGAGCTCTGTGAGTGAGGTATGATTACCTCCTGTAGCCTACAGATATGGACAAGGAGGCACAGGGAGGTGTGAAAATCCAGAATTTTAACCCGTGGGGTTGGAAGCCAGAGTTTGCTCTCAGAATCTTATACCACATTTCTCTACAATATAGGATTAACTGTTAAAACGGATAGTTAAAAATATCACCTAGAGACAGCTTACTTATGGCTGATAGCCTGAAACAGTTAAATAGGCAAACCCTTTGGCTCTAAAGCAGGGGAAGGTGGACGTTTTTAGTGCCAGAGTGGAAGAGTCTGAGAACCCACCACTTCAGGAAAGAGGGAGGAGCCAACTCCAAATCCTCCCCACTCCCAGAGCTGCTCTCTCCCTCCCCTAAGTCAGGATGGGTGTAATAACTTTGTTCTTGAGGCCACTCCAAGAGGAACTCTAGTTGAATAACAGCGAGCAAAAAGGAAACTGTGCAGGCCTTTCAGAGAGAGTGTTTATCAGAGGAAAATAATCCTCCTTAGGCCTTCCTGTGAAGACGCTGCAACACTGCAGGCATAGAGAAATTCTGCACGCTGACATTACGAGGCGATACAACGTGTTACCACTCCAAGGCAAGCGGGACCTGAATGGCAGTGAGACCCCAAAAGAGACTGGCAAATGATGTAGCACCAAGGTACTTAGAGGGGAATGGAGGCAAGACTTTAACCACAGCTGGTGAAATGTTCCTTCTATTTCTTAACTTAGAAAACTTGGAATAAACATCAGAACTAGACTGCATATCAGCTATGGTCTATATACATGTAGCTTTACTTCTATTCCCTTGAAGCACTTATTTCTTACCACACTTTTAACTGCCAGAACTCGCAACCCTTTGTCTAAGCCCTGAGGGCTTCCTCGAGGATCCAGAGGTGCTAGAGAATTAACCACCACCATCACCAACACCCCATCACCACTCCCACACACACGGTCCCCAACCCGTGGCTGATGGGAGGTGACAGATGCACAGCCCAACTCCCTCGTCTCTCAGCAAGTTTGCTTTCCGCTATCCCCCAGAGTCTCCAGTGGGACTGAGCTCCAACAACACACAGTAGAAAATTGCTTAGACACATATCATTGATTAACTTCCTGTCTCACTTCCCGATGCCCCCATTGGAATTTCCTGGGATGAGCTCCCTATTAAACCAGTTGTCTCAGAGTCTGTGTCTAGAGAAAACCAAAAGAAGAAAAATTAAGATAACTGTAAAGAAATCTAACAAAGTTGGACAATACCTTTCAAAATTTATTGAAAAACATAAAGTAAGACCTAAATAAAGTTAGAGACACATCACGTTAATGGCAAGGAAGGCATGATATGTTAGATTTCCCCAAATTTGATCCTTAGGAAATTCCAAACTGCAATAGGCTTTTCATGGACCTTGTCAACCTGATCCTGTAACTTAAATGAAAAAAAAATTGCCCCCCAAAACTCCCCACCAAATCTCCAGGAATAGTCGAAATACTTCCAAAGAAGAACAAAGTGTATAAATTTGCTATAATAGATATTAAGACTCACTATGAAGCTACAATTTTGAGAGTGTGTTGCTGGCACAAGGGATGACAAACGATCAAAGGAACAGAATAGAAAACGCAGGTACAATAAAACAATGGTGAAATGGGACATATGACTGCTGTAGCAAGTCAGATGGGGGGGCAACAGGGAGGGCATTCCATAAATGGTGCCAGGATATGGTGTTTTTCCATGCATGAAAAAAAGTTGAATCTCTATTTCAGATCAGATACCAAAATCAATTCCTGATAGTTAATAAACCAAAATGTCACAAACAAAACTTTAAAAATATTAAAGAGAATATCAGAAAGTATTCTAATAACTTGACATATGAAAAGATGTCATAAATGAAATGCAAAAAAATACACCAAAAACACAAGGAAATAATAATGAATTGCTTAAAATAGAGAAAAATAGTAAAAAGAAGGGTAGAAACTGGAAGAATATAAACAAAAGGAACTCCTCACACGCTAGTGGTAAAAAATGGCATAACCATTTTGGAAAGTAATTTACCATTATCTCATAAAGCACTTTCCAAAATATTCCATTTCGTTACTTCAAGCCCACGGGCTTTCGTTGTGATCCCAGGTGGCGTTTTCTGAGCACCTGAGCAGAGGGTTGCTCCCTGCACTAGCACTGATGTGGAAAAACCAATGACGATGAAGGATTATTATGGAGGACGAATGTAAAGAAACAATGTGATTCAAACACAGGGGAGCTACAGTTCTCTCACGTGTCTCAGTTATTCCCTGGTGTAAGAGAGGCTAGCCCTTTTAGAGGGCAGGGTTACTTTTAACTTGCCATCAATCCGTTGATATCTACCGTAAGCCTCGAGCCGTGCTGGACGATTAGGGTGCAAAAACGTGTAAGTACACACCGAAGAGAATCGAAAACGTATATCCACATGAAATCATACAAAAATGTGCATAGCAGCATTATTCATAATTGATAAAAAGTGGAACCAACCCAAATGTACAGCAACTGAAGAACGGATAACCAACGAGTGGTACGCGCATGCAGTGGAACATTATTCAACCAAATACAAATGAAACACTACTACGTGGTTCAACCTAGATGAACCTTGAAAACGCTATAGGACATGAAATAATTCATGAAAGATTTTGTGAAAGACACATATGATGCCATTGGTATGAAATGAATGTCCAAAAGAGGCAACTCAATAGGGACAGACCGTGGATTATGGTATCAGAGGCTGGCATAACCAGGGGGGTGATGGAAGTGACTGCTAATGGACATCGGGTTTCTTTTGGTGGTGATGAAAATATTCTGGAATATGATAATAATGATGGTTGCACAATTTTTGGATATAGTGAAAACTGCATTTTGTACTTTAAAAGATAAGTTTTACAGTATATGAATTATCACTAAAAAAACTAATCCATTCTCTTAGGCGGGGTAGTGGTCACCGGTGGTGTCGGGGGCAAGACACTGGAGAGAACTTCAGGTGCCAATCATGTCCTGTTTCTTGGTCTGGGTGTTGGTTCCATGGCTCAGTCCACTGTGAGCTAGAACTGGAATCTTAAGTATCCATGTTTGGATATATGTTGCTTATAACTGGATTGTCTTTCTCGAAAAGATATGTTCAACCCCTGCTACCTCAGAATGTGAATTTATTTGGAAATAGAGTCACTAATTATAATTAGTTAAGATGAGGTGGCACTAGAGTAGAGTGAGAACTTAATCCATTACGACTGGTATCCTAGAAGAAGAGAAAAAACACACAGGGAATACAGCCAAGATGAAGGCAGAGGGCAGAGCTCTGCTCCGACAAACCAAGGGGAGCCTGGGGCTGCCAGAAGCCGGACCCTCCTCTGAAGGGGCCAGAGGGAGCATGACACTGACAACCCTGACAGCACCTGGATATCAGACTGCTAACCAATCATGAGAGAATAAATTTCTGTTGTTTTAAGCTACCAAGTTTGTTGAATTTTGTTACAACAGCCCTAGCAAACCAAAATGTATGAGTAAAGTGTTTTGTTTTGTTTTTAAAGCAATAAAAGACTCATTCCTTCATCAAATAGAAGTTACTATAGATGTTGTAAGGAGGCAGTCCTTGCCCTGGCTGGTGAGATCAGTGGAGGCTTCTCTGGGGACTGATGCTTGAGCCAAATTTTGAAGGATCTTGAAGAATCAGTAGGAGTTTACCAGGTGCAAAAGGAAGAATTGTCACAAAACTGCCATGCTCCTTATATGCAAAGCTAGTATTTTAATGAAGGAGACTTGCAGAAAACAAACAGATGAGCAAGTAACGAATTACAAACTTTGGCAATTATAATGCAGAGTTCACTGGACTGGCAGCATTCTCATTTCCCTGACGGGGAGGAACCAAATCATAGACAGGCAACCCTCTGCAGCCTGGGGTCTGGACTTCGTTGGTGAAGTGGACAGGCCACCGGGCAGAGAAGCATGATAGCTTTGTTTTCACCCCAATGCTGTGTGGTTTGGGCAAGTCTTGTCACTTCTCTGAACCGCACCTCCTATATCTGAAAAAAATATATGATAGGTGAAGCGGGTGTATCTAAAATCCATTCTCATTTTAATTTGGTAAAATAGGCTGTTATATAAAGAGCTACATAATTCAGTTAACTAAAGCAGAATCCATGGGATAGTATCCATTGTAAGTTGATGGTAATTCACAGCACTCTACATATTTTTTTTAATAGTAATTAAGTTGAGCTTTTACATTACAAACTATTACAAAGAAAGGGAGCTGTGTCTGTGGTCTCAGGTTTTCAGATTGGAGAGAGCAGTAATTCACACTGACTGAGAAGAACTTTGGCTCTAGAGATAGCTCCATTTTCACATTGCTCTCTTCTGTGGCCGCAGTTGTTTTCACCACAGTCTTGTCCTTACTGGAATTGTTTTCACTGCTCACATATCTCTTAGGCTAAAAAGAGAGATGAGTGTTCAATGCCAGCCTAGAGAAGGGAAACGAGAGGGCAGTTTGCATGTAATCAAAAGAGCCATGGACTGGGAGTCAGGGACCTGATTTTGCACCCTACTTCTCCCACCTTTCAGTTGTTTCTGGACTTCACTTTCTTCATCCGTCATGGGGATGAAAACCCACTCTCACATGGTGGTTGCGAATATTAAATTCGTTCATGCATTCATCAAAGATTTAGGAGCTTTGTATATAAAAGGCACTGCAGATATAGCAATGAGAATGACAATATGATCCATGGTGCCAACCTCAAGGAGTTTCCAGTGTGGAGGTGGAGACAGGTATTGAATAGTAACTCCATAGGGTTCAATGATAGGCAGAAGTCATCTTTAAAACAAAGGTTGGAGGAGGCAGGAAGAATGTTCAGAGTGGGCGGATAGAAGATGATGCTGGGGTCTGCACTGGTGTTGGCTGACTCGAGAGTGACAGGAGCTGGTGACCAGGACTGAAGTAAGTGTGCATGAAGTAGGGTCATATTTTAGAGACAGTTTTTTCCTGAAAATGTACACCTTGGTAAATTTTCTCCAACATAAGCAAGAACCAAAAATCTGACTTTATTTATAGGTGGGAACTAACACCCCCAGACTCTGCTGATTTCTGTGTTTCCTTTTTCAGAACATGAACGCTTAGCAATATTCTGGGGGAATTTGTCTTTCAAATCTCAAAGGGCTCTGAGTCATGTCATGTTTTATGACATCTCAAGAAACTTCTGGAAATTTGAATGACATGATTGGTCTTTACCAAACATAATTTCTTAAGCGTCTTTAGATTTCTTTGTGGCAATTAAAATTAGTGCAACTTCCGTAGAAGGACAAGTTGTCTAAGTTGTTACATATCATTTGTCTATTACCATCCATCAAAGCCTGTTATTAAACTAAATAAGAGGCATAGGAGAGGTGTAGTAATTTAAAATTTAGGGTTTCAAATGCTAGTAATTACAGAGAATGGGGATTTTGCATTTGAAGCAAAATTTAAAAGATATCACGTGGTAAACTCCAGGTACAATCAATATAGTCTGCTTTTTCCCATTGTGCTGTCTAATGTGGTTCTCACTAGCCATTTAAATTTAATTTAAATTAATTTAAACTAAATAAAATTTAACATTCAGTTCCTCATTCTCCTAACTGCCGTCCAAGTGTTCAATGGTCATGTGTGACTAGTGTCTACATATTATACAGTACAATTATGGAATATTCTTATCGCCAGAAGTTCTTCTGGACAGCACTGCCTTATATGAACTAGTCTGTAAAAAGAACTAAAAAACAGCCTTGCACATGCCTGGGTGAAATGAGGTTTCCTTTATTTTTGTTTCTAGAGGAACATGAGGAATACGTAAAGTTACTTCTAGAAATACATCCTTGAAAATGGCTCAGTTGGTTGGAGCATTGTCCCATAAACCGAAAGGTCACGTGTTTGATCTCCCGTCAGGGCACATGCCTGGTTTGCAGGTTCAGTCCCCAGTTGGGGACTGTGCGATAGACAACGATGGATGTTTCTCTCTCACATCGATCTTGCTTTCTCTCTGCCTCTCTTTCTCTCTGTCTAGATTAATAAGCATACCTTCAGGTGAGGTTTTAAAAAATGTAGGTAAGCAGTTAATGGTTAATGAACCATTTCTCATGCTATTATTATAAGAATTAATATAGATGCCCACAGTAAGAGTTAATGGCTTACAGTTACTAACTGTAACTTTTTTTAGAGGCTATTTAATGACATGAGGAAGTGCTAATATTAATTTTTAAGAATCCTATCAATGCATCATGATACCGAAGTATACTCAACATGGTAACTTCTCAGCAATTAGTTTATGGCGCTTTTTATACTTTTCCATATTTGTTTTTAAATGAGCGTGAACTATTTCATTGCCAGAAAAAAAATTTTTTTAAAGTACAAATATTTGAGGCTTGGAGCAGGTAGATGAATACAGTCTAAAGCACAAAGCAAACATTTGTTGTTTCAGTAGGGAATGGGAAGGCTGGTGACATTAAAAGCATTTTGATAGAAATATCCAGGTCTAGGATATGACTTCAGGCTGTGTTCATTCTTGTTACCCATCAGGGATCTAATACGTGTGATTCAGAGAACAAGCGTGTGGGCTGGAGGCACTGAGGAAAGTGATGTTAAAGTGAATAGGAATACACCAGGCCATCTGCAGGGCAGAATAAGAAATGGTTTCAAACACAGAGAAATTGAAGTGTCATGGCATAAAAAGGAAGTTAGTTCAAAACCTCGCCTTTATTGAATTAAAAACAATCAAGTCACTTAGAAAACCATTTTCTTTACTTAATTTTGATGATTTTAAGATGTACATCTTAACCTTTTTATAAGTAATTTTGATACAATCAGCTTTTTCGAGCCCTTTCTCAATGCTCAGAAAGGTCTTACCTATCGTTTTGCAGATGTTTCAACCTTGTTGAAATGTTAGCAGTTTTATGAATGATCTCACACACTCCATATTTTAGATTTATTTTTAATATACATTGATATGTATATGATTTCTACAAAGATGAATAAAACATGTACCTGTATAGGTACTTTAATGCTAGCTACTATAATAAGTCAAACTTTGTGTAATTTTGTTCAACCTTTTCTTTCTGATGACTATTATCACACATGGACATTTTGTAGTTATCTAGAGAATGTAAAAAAGTAGCCAGTTGAGAACATTATTAATTAAGTGACTGGTTTAAAGGTTAAATTCCTGGTGAAAGTAAGAATACTTATTGGGAGAACTGACAATCACTAAATCACCTTTTATCTGACTGGGACCAGTAGCACTGGCTTTGAGTTAAGAGTGGAAAAAGCCTGAGTTTAGACTTGAGATACTTCTTGAGGACAGGCATGAGAATGGGTGGAAGAGAGCGAGTTAAACAATTTCTGAAGACCCTAAAAGCAAAGTTCATCCATTTTGCAGTATTCCCCCAACCATGATGCGTGCAATTCCCTGCCATGATCCTAAAAGTCTTCTTACCTTGGAGCTTCGTGTTGGGCTGCTTGGGGTATGCCAGACAAAGGACCCTTCCATCAATTGAGAGCCTGCCAAGTCACCTTCAGGTCATTTGATGATCAAATAATTTAAACTTTAAATTTTAATTTCCCTGTGGAGATATTTATTGCATTTCACAGTATTTTGCAGCTAAACAACATTCCACTGTCCCCTCTCTCTCCTACCATCTCCAATTTAGCTGCCAACTGCTTAAGAGAAGTCCAGGATCACAGTTCTCCATGTGGCATTTCAATCTCCTCTTTGGTTCCTTTATGACCATGACTGGATTGTTTATCTCTTCTGACAGTCCTCAAATACAAGAGAAAGAATAAAAAATGAACTGCATGACATTTTCAAATGTCAATTTTGAATACACAGCTTTAATCAGCAGAATACAGGTGTTAGGAATATTAGAACTAATTTTTCATTATGCTTCCAACTCAGACATTATAAGATCCAGTAGGAAAAAAAAAAAGCATCATTCATCTGTTCTTTAGTTCCCTGGATCTTGGCATAATGATCTGGGCTTAGATTGTCATTTAAATTCACATGGCTTATCACAGGTTCTGCTGAATTTATTTACATCACAAAGAAAGTCTAAGACACTATATCAACACATTTATTGGGTGTGTAATGAGTACATGGCATTGTTCAAGACTGTAATGACAGAAGAAACCAGCTTCAGCATTTGTAACCCTGTGCAGTTTTTCTAATAATTTGGACAACACGATATGGTGACTATCTTCTAATTCCTTGGGAGAGAGAGAATGTGGGAGAGAGGGTCTGGTTGGTGTCCCTATACCTTTGTTTTGGTCCCTGGGTCAGTACTGATGATGACTGGACTCTTTGAAGGTTGTACATGCTTTTCCAGGACTCTCGTGAGCCCTTGAATGTCTAGATCTTCTAGACAAGCACCACATTGGTGTTGTTCAATGGCAATAGCTCTCAAGTCATGCTTACACACCCAGATGTTATTTTCAGAGTAGGACCCATGGGGCTGGGTTCAAGAGGTTTTCAGTCTCACCTCCCTCCACGATCCATCCAAGGACCATCATAGAGGCTGAGTTACCCAGCTGTGTTAGCTTCTCGTTGCTGCTGTGACAAGTCACCTCAAATTTAGCAACTTATGCAATACAAATTTATTATTTTACAGCTTTGTCTGATAGAACTAGGAAATGGGCCTTCCTGGAGTTAAACGAAAGTGTGAACAAGGCTCCCTGTCTTTCTGGAAGCTCTAGGAGAGAATGTGACTCGTTGCCTTTTCTGGTTGGTAGAGGCCTCCCAGACTCCTCGGCGCAGGGCCTCCTTCCTCTGTCTTCAAAGCGAGCAACACGGCACCCCTCTGTGTCTTCCTCTCACAGTCACATATCTCTTGGATTAACGCCATCATTTGCCTGCCCTTTTTCACTTTTAAGCCCCCTTCTGGCTACATTGGGCCTACCCGGATAATCCAGGGTAGTTTCCCTGTTTTAAAGTCAGTTGATTAGCAACCTTGATTCCATCTGCAACTTCAATTCGTCTTTGCCATGTCACCCAACATATTCACAGGTTCCAGAGATCAGGACATGGACACCTTGGGGAGGTGAACATTATGCCTTTTACACCAGCCCAAATTCTCTCTTTGCTCACAGTCATCTTCTCTTTGCAGCCTATCCCATTCTTTCTCACTGTGGCAGGTGGTCTCTGACAGGGCTGCCAGTGACTTCTGCCTCCTGGCATTTAACTGCTTGTGTAATTCCCTCCCCTTGAGTGTGGGTGGGACCCGTGACTTAATTCTAACCAATAGAATGGCAGTGGTAATGGGATGTCACATTCCTGATTATGTTCCATAAGGACATAACTTCTATTTTTTAGTAGCTTTGTTTTTTAGAGCAGTTTTAAGTTCACAGCAGAGTTGAGCAGAAGGTACAGAGATTTCCCAAACACCCCCTCCCCCCACACAGGCATTGCCTTCCCATTGTCAACATTCCCCACCAGACTGGCACATTTGTGTCACTGTCATCTTGATACAGAGTCTCTCTGTTGCCTACTCAGTTTTCTCACTTTGATAAAGCAAGCAGCTGTGTTGGGGAAGCCTGCCACCCCCACTGCCAAGGGGGAGGGGAGGGGCGGGCCTCTTCCTTCACTTCAAGGCCAGGGGACCCTTTGACAACATCATTCAGCTTGATGTGTATCCTTTTCCTAGTGCCTGTCTTCCACCTAAAAAGTCTAAATGGTGAGGAGTAGCTTGGTCAGCTGATCTGACCGCGGAGCAAAGGGGAAGTGGCTTCACTGGGGGAAGAAATGCCTGTGATTTCCCTAGTTTTTCTGAGCAAAGAGTGTGTTCCTGTAGCACAGGCCTGTGAGGGGGGCTTAGGTCCTGTCTACGAGGATGGTCTGGAGAGGCGAGCAGTCCTCAGGCCAAGGAAGTTTGAGGTGCCACCCATGCCTAAGGAAGAAGTGAAGTGACAACCAAGTAGATGTTCTTTCTTGGAAGAGGGTGCTCCACGTTCTCCCTGGGGAGCTGGCATGGTCTTGAGGCAGCTCCCTTTTGCTGAGAGCAATTTCCAGAGAGCCACTCAGCTGAGAACCTTGGGGGCCCGTCACCCAGCAGCTGGGGCACAACTGAGGCATGCCCATGGATGACTCCTCGAGCAGTGTCACTCTACCAATGACACCACCTTTCCATGGCAGCTCCTGTCTGCAGGGGCATGAGCTGGAGAGAGGGAGGAGTTTTTAATCATTTCAGGGGACTGGACTTTTAATTAGTGTCTAGAGTAGCTTTTATTACTTTAAAGGTAGCAGGAAAATCATGGGGCTTGCTCCGTTTTTCATCCATGGGCAAGCAAAGAAATATCCCCATGGAATAAACTTAGAGAAATATGTATCTAGCTAAAGTTCCGTACATTCCCCAAGCCTTGGTTATAACTACAGCTGTTTTTAGAAAAGCAGCCTCAGGGACGACAACCTTTGGAGAGGAAAATTCCCCCCAGGGTGTGATCCCGGGGAGGCCGGCCCTGGAGCGGCAGCTCCAGGTTTGTGTGTGCGGGGCCTTGGGCGCCTCTGGCAGCCTGGCCTGGCCATGACTCTTCTCCAAATCATGTTTTCAAATAGGCAAAACAAAATACTGTGGCAAGAAAAAACAATGATATTGAAATATCGTTACAGGAATATTTTGAAAATTGTGATATGTGTGCTGCTTTATGCATTAAATGACAAGATTTAAAATAAAAATCTGGCCTTGGTCAGCGTGGCTCAATTGGTTGGGCATCATCCTGCAAAGCAAAAGGTCACTGGTTCTATTCCCAGCCAGGGCCTGTGCCTGGGTTTCGGGTCTGGTGCTCGGCTGGGGAGTGTGCGAGAGGTGACTGGTTGACATTTCTCTCACACTTCGATGTTTCTCTCCCTCTCTTTCTTCTTGCCTTCCCCTCCCTCTGAAATTAATAAATAAAACCTTAAAAATAAGTAAATAAAAATAAAAATCCTATCATGTAAAGTGTAGTTTTAAGTTTCAAAGTAATTCCAAAATAGCCATGTCATAAATAACATTTTGAATACCAGCACGACTATAATTAACACGCGAATATCTTTGATTTCTTTAGGTGCCAGTGTTGCAGGCACTGGGGTTTGTCACCTACATTCATAGTTGGAGAAAATGCTGAATTTACTTTAAGATTACTGAAAATAAAGATGTAAGGACCCTAAAGCTGGGTCCATCCCCTAAGCTACCCTCTTCATTGCTATCCCTGTGCTGCTAGGCGCAGTTAAAGAGCATCGTTCAAACATGCAGAATGGCCCATGAAAAATTCATGGGCTCCAACCCCGGCTCTAGCCTCGTGACTCACAGCGGCGCACACACTGGGCAGCTCTCCCATTCCCTTTGGTGACCACACCAGCCTCTACCACTCTCAGAATCTCTGCGAATCAGCAAAAAGTGCCCCTCCTCCAGGTAGTTTGTTCTGACATTGCTGCACAATTTGGAGAGCTCTGTTCAGTGGGTGGGGAGAAACAGGATTACCAGAGTCCCAAGGGGAAGCACCCATGGCTGCACATGTATTTGTGCCAAAATTCTCACCACCTGTGCGGCACCCCCGCCTCCGACTTTGGGTCTCCACGGTGTCAGCAGTCTGCACATTTTATGCTTGCTCTGCCCCCATCCCCAGGGAAGAAGAAGCAAGGTTGGAGTCTGGTTGGCATGAATCAGGCTTCTGTGGGTGAGAGAAGACATTGCAAGGGGTGCTCAGAGTGCAATGGACATAGGACACAGGTGTGTGTGTATGTGTGTGTGTGTGTGAGTGTGTGAGCACCACTGAGAGTGTACATGTATGTGCTTCCAAGTGTGTACATGGCCTTGTGTGCAGTGTGGGCTTCTATGCAGGAAGAGGCTCTCCTCTGCTTTTCCAAGATTTAATCAGGAGGCCAGAATCTCTTGCCTTCACATCCTGAAATAAATGAATATATGACGCCCTTGTGTAGTAAACAACATGGACACCGGTACTGATGGCTCTGGCCATGGTCTCCTCAAAATCCTTGCATCATTCCCATCCCTTCCATTGTCAGGTGATGGCTTTGCCTCCACTCATGTGAACCTCCCCAACTTTCCATTTCTCATCTGCAGATATTTGTGCCTTTCTGCTGCCCTTTCCTTCAATTTCAGAGCACGAGGCGTCTGCCTTTTGTGCAAAACCAACACCTGCTGTGCTCTCGATCCCACCAGGGGTCTCCTCTGGACCTGGCTGCATTAGTTTCCCCCCTTTAACCTTCTTTTCCAGTTGTCCTAGAACATCAGTTCCATTCCATATAAACCCTCTCTTGACCACGAAGGTTCCCTCTACTACCCTTTCTTCTGTCTCAACCACGTTTCTGGAAAGACAGCTCTCTACAATCATTTTCACTTCTTCACCTATTACACTCTGGCCTCTCCCTCTGTGACTCCCCTTAATGTCCTTCCACAAGGGTCCCCAGGAACCTCCATGTTACCTGGGTTGCTGGTAACTTTTCAGCCCTTAACTTATTGGACTACTCTGCATATTTTACACTGATGATCACTTATTCCTGCAGGAAACTCTTGACTCTGTTAGCTTCCACGACACCTCCCTATAGAGAGCCTGTCAGTCATGTGAGGACTGTGGCCCATGCCCCTGTCTAAGGGGAGTAGCTACACGCAGAGTCCCTGGCTGGGCAGCCCCATGTTCCAAGACACAGAAAACCTACCTACAGCCAATCGGCGGAGGCCATGCTGAGCAGAGCCTGGGTAGAAAGCAGCCTTGGGAGGCCCTGGCCAAGACAAATAAGCAATAAATAAGCAGAAGATAGCACAGAGAGAGAGAAATGTGAAGAGCGAGACAGGGAGCAAATCGAGATAGAGAAACAGAGACAGAGACAGAGACACAGAGAGAGAAGGAGATAAAGAAACAGAGAGAAAGCATATGCTTTTTAAGAGGTAGAAGTGGGAACAATGTGTCACCCTAGAGAAATGGATGAAGAGGCCTCACTTTCCGTGTGTACTATTTACTGTTCCCAGTTCTGAATTGCCTGAGGGCTTGAGGCCTGGCCCTTTCTGTATCTATGAGAGTGCCTTACCCCTATAATAAATTTACTGTTTATCGAGCTATTGTTTAGGTTTCTGTTAATTATAATCCAAAGGAAGCTTGTCTAAGATAGACACCTTGAGCTTTGTAGTCTGCCCTCTTAAACATGCACTTGTGGGTTTTATTGGGCCAGAACCACAAGGTTCTTCACTGTAATTCTCTTTCGTTCTTCACCGAGAACAACTCCATCAATGTACAGAGAGACACCTGATTCTGACGCCCTGCCAGCAAACGGTCTTAGTTCCTTAAGTGAAATTTTCAGGAGAACATATGCCCATGAAACAAAACCCAACATGGTGGTTTGGGAACTAGGGGAGAGATTCTGGACGCCATTGCGAACCTAAGGATCAGGTTCCTCTGAAATCTATTGAACAAGCTAGCAAAATCAGGACTGTTCTGTTTGTGGCTTCCTGATATATAAAGAAAAATATCTAATTGAGCAATGACCATTTTTCTCATTGTCCTTAAAAAATACCAGTTTTGGTGATAGAATCCTTTATTATAATTTATGATAATTCATAAGCATTCGAAATACTCAGTTCTTTGAAACTATTATGCCCAACTACGGCCCACAGTTATTGCTGACTCGTTTTCTCCTTCTTTCCTTCATGCATACTCATCATTATGCAGCCTATGCCATGCAAATTCTGCCATCATAAGCTCATCCTCTTCTCTCACCTCTCCCTTACTCCCCATACTTCCTTTGGACTCAGCTCAAATTGTACCTTTTCAATGACGCCTTGCTCAGAGCCTCCAATTGCAAACCTTACAATCTTCTTGGAATTCCTTTAGCCCAGGAGTGTACACCTGGAATCACTTTTGTCCCTTGGGGGACATGCGGTAATGTCTGGAGATATTTTGGTTGTCACCACGCGGGGAGAGTGCTACCGGCATTTAGTGGGCAGAGGCCAAGTATGTTGCTAAACATCCTGCAATGCACTGAACAGTCACCCAACAATGTCAATAATGTTGAGGAACCTGACAGTTTAGCCTGACTTTGGCATCGTGAACCTTATCATTTGATTACTCATTGTGGTGTGAATTCTAATGGCTGGATGGGAGATTTAAGAAACCAGTCATTGCCCACCTGAGTTTTATGGATATGAAGAGAGTGGCCAAAGAGAAGCTATCGGAAGTCACCGATGGTGCCATTGACAGGGCCTTATCTCCTGAGCCCTCTGGCCAGTTCCATTTCATTACGCTGCTGTTTCCTTTGTTCCAGGAAGGTTTAAAAACTTCCTCTAAGCGAGGGCAGGATCTTTTACTAAATGTTCAGTATCCCCTCCAACCCTTAGTCAATTACTAAGAACACAGTACATACTCGTCACACCAAAAATAATTCTAGATTTGATTTGATTTTTTAGAGTTTATAAGATATTTCATTTACCTGCAAATGCATTTCCTTAAAGACTGTAAGCTTTTCTCCTAGATATAACCTCTCAAAAGGAAAGACGACTACATCTAAATCATAGAAAGAAGAAATTCTACAGAGATCTTCTGCGGAAGTATTTTAAACATTAATTAGAGTAAATGCCAGCCAACTGAGTCTTACACATTTAAATGATGGCGATGAAAATTACTGCCTTAGCGGCACAGAGGAAAACAGGAAAGGTTTTGTTACTAAGGGGAATAATTAACTGAATTCTTAGAGAGAAACTGGAAAATAACCCCAAACAAACAAACAAAAAAATCAACAAAATACAGAACTTTATTCATAAACCATTCCCATAATAAACAGTTATTTTCCTTGGAGAAAAAAATATGTAATCAATTGTTGACGGAATTAAAAACGGAGAGCCCATTGGATAGCATTCTGTATTTAGATGCAGAACAGTGTAAGCGAAAGTTCAAGGGCAGGCCTGGAGCAAGATGATCCTGGATTTGCGTCCTGGCAGTGCAGCGGAGCAGCTGTGTGACCCGAGTGCCTTAATCCTTCAAATCCTAGCCTCCTCAGCTTCAAAGTGAGGATCTGTGACACTACTTCCCAAAATATGAAATTGTGAGGATTTGATGATGGAACACAGGAAAAGTGCTCACCACAGGTTCAGCCATGAATAAATGAGAGCAATTGTTGCAATGATTTCTACCTGCTTAAATTTTACTTCTGAAAAAAAATGGGAAGATCATTAAATCTTGTGATGTCAATTTTTATTTCCTCAGAAGAAATATGACATCCCCTTCCAAATACAGAAGAGAACTTTCATCACATTGGAATTTATCACATTTAATTATTAGCCAATCAGCCCTCGTTTTCCAATTAAAAATAAAACAATAATCAAAAGCTTGTAGGTGTGCATATGTGGGGCTTTTAAATTGTGTGAACATGCCTGTAGTTTAGGGACCTGGAAAATGATTTAAGCTTGATCTTCCTTCTTTCCTTCCTTCCTTCTCTCCTTTCGTCCTTCTTTCCTTTCTTCCTTCATTCCTTCCTTTCTTTCTCCCTCTAACAATATTTGCAAATGCACCTACGTATATGGGATTGTGTGATGGTATGAGATCTCCATAAAGAGGGTGTCAGCATTTAAGTTTTATGAAAAAGTCTAAGAAGGAAAATTTCAGAAACTTGGGTTCCAACCCTGCCTCACACTAGGTATGAGATATCAGGCAAGTCACTTAACTGTCTCTCAGCTATAAAGTACAGGGTTTGGTAGATGGTTACTATAGTTTCCTCCAGTTTTAGTTACTGGATTGTATTTTTATTTCTGGAGAGTCACAACAGACATTCAACTCAAGTAATGTTTAAAATAATCTTGTCATTATGTTTCAAAGATTTTATTTACTTATTTTTAGAGATTGGGAAAGGGAGGAATAAAGAGAGGAAGTAAAGCATTGATATGAGAGAGCAACGTCAATCTGCCACCTCTCATACTCCTCAACCAGGGACTGAACTCGAAACCCAGTCACGCCTAACTGGAGAACTTCCGCTTTGCAGGATGACGCCCAATCAACTGAGCCACCTTGGTCAGGGCAGATCTTGTCTTTTTAATAGAAAGTTCAATCTGTGAGAAAAGAGTGAAACGTCATTGAATTTTAAAATATTTTAAATTTTGAATGGCTCTCTTGGCCCAAGCACTTTGCCAGTTTATGTTCCCAAACTGGCCTTTTGGGCTCAGTTGCACAGGACCCCAGGCTCAGGACTCCACAATTAACTTAATGCTCTGCTGTTGCTGTCTTGAAATCCTTAATGTTTGAATAAAAGGCCCTGCATTTTTGTTTTACTCTGGGCTCTGCAAATTACATGGCTGGATCTTACAGTTTACAGTGTAATTTCTAGGCTCAGGGCTGTCTCCTTTCTTTAGACAGCAACCTACACCGAACTCCTTCCTCTGCAGCCATTCTCAGTTTTTATGTTGGTATAAAACTGCTTCACTGCCCAGACTTCAGGATGGTGGACAGCTGTGCTCAGGACACACAGTGCCTGCCCTTGACTTCAAAGGGCAGAGGTTCCATCACTCAGCCCAGCCATCTGTAGGGGTGGGGCTTCTGTTAGTGGCAATTCCCACATCAGTGCAAATGTTTGCAAGAGTCTAGTAGATTGCTGGGAGGACTCAGTGAAAAGGAGTCCTCCTTTTAAAACTGGACGCTGTCAGGGAGGCCAAGGAAGAACTCCATTCTTTGAACACCCCCAGTCCCCACACCCTGGCCTTGCTGGTGTTAGTATTTTCTCAAGGCCTAACTACCCTGGTCTTAAAGGGAAGTAAAGAAGTAACTCCTCAGAGAAAGGCTCTGAGTTCAATCAGTGTTTGGAATGACGATTCAACGTCAAAAATCACTTCTGATCCCTTAGTGTGTGCTGTCATTTCATTATGCCAGGCGCCGGGGGCCCAGGTGAAAGCAAACACAATGAAGATGAGCTAATTCCAATTTGTTATGGCCATTCTGGGTTTACTCTCCAGCCTGTGAAATGTGGATACTACTCAGGTCACACAGCTGATGTAAGGGTGTAAGGAGATACTAAGTGACTAGGCACTTGAAGAGCTGCTTCGTGGAAGCATTTGTAAGGTGTAATGTAGGCACACGATTTTTTTGAAAAACCAATGTATTCCTGGAGGTATATAGAGGTTTTTTTTTTCTCCCCCAATAGGAGTAGTTTAAATGGAAGCAGAGATAGGACGAAAATTAAATGATTTGCCTTCTCTCAATTTTCCAACAGTGGAACTTGACATCCAGAGAGCGCTGTGCCCCTCCGGGACCAGTCACAGAAGGGAATGCCAGCCGCAAAGAGATGACAATGGAGAAAAAAGATCGTGCCCACGCCAGTGCTGGCCATATCTGCATCCAGAGCTTCCTGCCCCGTTGCTTTCCTGTTTCCATGCCCGCTTGGTACCAAAGCCGGGGAAGACAAGTCCAATCTTCTCCCACCCGGGCTCCCGCGCAATACTCGCAGTCACCTTAAAACCAGACTAGGAAAGGAAGCTGGCGCGGCCAGAAGAGGCGGGGCAGGGTCTCTGTGGGCGGGGCATGAGGGGGAGGGCCAAGGCCTAATCCAGGCTGTTGAAGCTAGGGGCGGGGCCACATGGGTCATGCACGGATGCAGGCGGAGCCCCGGGTTTGGCGCGGAGAGGGCGGGCGGAGCCGAGGTGGGTGGACTGGAGGGGGAGGGTTCAGGGTGGGGCGGGGTTCTCCGCGGGGCGGGGTTGCCGCGCGCTGGGGCAGAGCTTAACCACTCTGTCCTCCGGCCAGCGCCCGAGCTGCGCGGTCTGCCAGAGCCCGGGACGCGGCGTCCCGGGGCGGGGAGGAGGGCGAAGGGACCTGGCGATGGCTTCACGAGGACTGCCGGGGTCCACCGTCCTCGCTGCTGCTGTCTTTGTGGGAGGCGCCGTGAGTTTGCCGCTCGTGGCCCCGGGTGAGTTCCCCGTTAGGGCCGGGGCTCGTAGGAAGAGGTGAGGAATCGAGGCTGCAGCTCGGCTGCGCCCCGCGCCGCTCTAGTCCCAGCCAGCGCGGGATGCGGTCGCTGAATTGCGGGCTGTCCGGGGGTGGCCCGGGCAGGTCGCGGTGCTTGGCGATGGCTCTGATCCCTCCCTTCCCACTTGCGGGGCTCCCGCCTTGACTCCACTCGCCGGCCCCTCTGAGGATCTGTTACCCCCGCCCCCACCTCTGAGCTGTCCCGGCTGTAGGGACCGGGCCCGGTCTTGCATGCCTCAGGTGCGCTTCTACTCGGCACCTCGGAGCCCCGCGAACCCCTTTAGTGCCGCCCTTGTCCTCAAAGGCCCCGCGAGCGGAAGATCGTGACACAGGGGACCGAGTGCACTGGCGCTGTCGCTGCTACCCCCCACCCCAAGCTTTATAGTTTAAAACCTTAGGGAGTTTCAATTTTTTTACTTTCCAAGTTTTAATTTATTTTAGTGGTGGATGGATCCTTGTAACAGGTTGGGGATTTCAGATTTCTTCTCACATATTCTGTATAAATCAGGCTCGGAAAAAGGGAAGACGCGTTTGTAAACTTAGGTTTTTTTTCTTCGTTGAGTCCTGTTACCACAAAAGGAACCTAAGGTGGTCAGAGCAGGAAGCCACCAGCTGAGTTGATAAAGTGTCATCTCCAATGATGAATTTACAGCAGGAATTTTTCATTGAAATCTAAGAGGATATGTAAATTTTACAGAAGTCCTGTCTCAAACTCTTGTTTTTATAACCATAGGCACCAGGGGTTCATCACCACCATTCCTCCTAACTGCCACCTTACTGAGTAGTTAAAAAAAAAAAAGTGTGTACACACACACACACACACACACACACACACACACCTTCTTGGCCAGTTGGGGTCACCACGATCTGGAATTTTAAGTCAGCAAGCTCTACTAAGCTTGAGCAGCTCCTCTTTGGGTCCAAATAATGAGCATCTGGAAGCATTCCAGCTATGACTGTCTC